>PVIU01004729.1:0-67409 GCA_004026605.1 Ondatra zibethicus | reverse complement strand
AAGGAGTGAGGTGACAGACATTCAGACCTCCCGATTATCAGATGACGCAAAGCTGGGACGCAGAGCAAATGCTGAGTGACGGCGAAACTGGGCTTCGGAGACCGCGAATCACTGGGGCGAGAGTTCACAGATGGCGCATGCCTCCGAGAGTAAAAAAGTGGGCCATCCACCCAAATCGCCATGCAGCCTGAAAGATGTGGGGAAGCAGAGCCCCTGCAGCAGGCAAGGTAGGGAAGGCTGTAGACAGATTGGTAGATATTCCCACCCTGCCAGGGCAGTACCCAGATGGTCTACCCCATGCCAGGACAGCAAACCAAACTCAAGAGGGAATGCCATGTAAAATGAGGGCCTGACCTTTGCCTCCCTGGCTAGAACGAAGGTAGCATTGCACAGCAGATGGGGTTAGCCATAATTATGGGAACACAAACCCATTGCCTCCCTGGTACCTCAAAACCGGAGCCCAGGTCCACCATGCTGGGTTATATTGAGTGGCAACAACTGCTCTGTTCAATCAAAGCTATTCATCCCATACCCAGTTCTGCTTCCCCACCTCAGTTTCTTCATCTGTGAAATGGGTGTTAAAATTCTAGACCAGGCTAGGTCAGATGGCTCAGTAGGTAAAAAGCAATTGACACTAAGCCTGACCACCTGAGTTTACTTCCTGGGACCTCCACACAGTGGAAAGAGCCATGCTTGCTTGAAGTTGTCCCATTGATATCCATCATACACCAACAGACAGCCTCTCTCTCTCTCTCTCTCTCTCTCTCTCTCTCTCTCTCTCTCTCGCACACACACACACACACTCAATAAATAAATATAATAGAAAATTTAAAGATATCAGACCCACTTTATTCACAGAATTTTATATGAGAGTTGAAAAGAATTAATACATGTAAAAGGTAAATGAGAAACTGACCACTCTTATCCAAACAAAGCCCAACTCAGGTAAGATGTGCCAGAGTTGGTCTTGCGAAAGCCAATGATGCTCTGAGCTTTGGGAAGAGATGGGAAACATTAGGGAAAAGAAGTGTTTAGAACCATGAAAGATTGTTTCCAAAATTAAAAGTGTTACAGGTGGACATTAGTGTTCAGAAGGAGTTCAAGGTCCTGTCATCCCAGGAGAAGGAATTTGAGGAGGACCATGTGGCCAATGGTAGAAACAGAGGCGGTTTATTAAGACAAAGAGAGCTTCTCAGCAAGGTGGTGCCCTGGAGATCTGGGGAAGTTTAGGCACTCCATTGCACCTGCGCTAAGCACAGAGCCATTCATACCGCAAGTGCCTTTTCTGCGCATGCTCTATTACACACCTGCCTTACTGAGGAGGCATTTGCAGTCTTTGGCTAACAGTCTTCTTTCATCTTACTGCCTCCTCGCCTTTCCTGCCACAAATGTAAGATAACCTCCCTGCTAGGAAAAATATCCACGAGAGTGCTTTCCCAAAGCATGAGGAATGGAAGTTTCTGAGGCCCAAGTCCTCTCGGGAGGGTAATAAATATGAGAAATAAGTTATGCTTGAAGGTAATTGAAGCAGAGTGTGAATGAATTCAAAGCACAACTCTGTCCCTTTTAGACGAAACAAATAGAAACAGTAAGCGGGGCGGGGAGAGGGCAAGACCAAGATCAAAAGACAGCCGTGTTCGTTCTCTCTGAGGACTGTGACTGCAGGCCTAGGGGAGATAGGCTACTCCCAATCCCGACAGCAGCAGCTACACAGACGCCAGCCCAAGAAGGGCGCGGTTTTCCTATGATCAAGCTGCAGCTCCTCAAGAGCCATCATCTGTCACACTTCTATTTCCAGCCCACTTCTCCCTCTCTCTGACCCAGGAGACACTCAGAAGAGAAGGGTTGGGATGCAGCAGCAGTGTGGAGACTGTGCTCAGCATCCACTGGGCTGAAGGCAATAGCAACACAGTTTATGTAATCCATGAAAACACTGAAGTGGGCAAGAGAACTGGATAAATCATTTCTTTTTCTAAAGCAAATTCTCCCCCAACTGCTACTCAGCTTGTAACATAGGAAGAGCTGGGCTCTTCACCTGGGCACAGCTGCCCAGCCCCCACGAAGGTCCTGGAAACCTTTGAGAAGTATGCGAACACTAGCAGTATTTATACATCTAGGTAATACATCAAGTATCAGGAGGTGTCTCAGGAATGAGTTACAAGGCCGCTAAAAGCAAGGAGTCTTTTATGGGGTTGTAGATAATGGTGATTTTCCGTAAATCCTCCCAGAGTCACACAATAGGCCAAAAGCAATTAACATTAATTAAACAATCCCCATAAAGAGGTTGCCTTGCTGACACATTGATAACCTCTAAATGCTCTTAGCCTGTTCATATTCTTAAAGGTGTCTTCGACAGCTGCACTAGGGATTCTATTCAGGTTTCTGCTACCCCAGATGGTTGTGCACGGGCACACACACACACACACACACACACACACACACACACACACACACACACATGCAAAACACCATTCAGCTCCAAGACAGTCCTATGGACAGACACCCACTCTGCACTCTGAGATATGTGCCTAAGAACCTGGAGATGATGTTAAAACAAGATTCTGACTCAGTAGATCAAGGAGCTTGAGAGTCTGGATTTGTCACAAGTTCCTTGGCTGGGGATACTAGCCTTTTCTACCCAGCCAAACGCTTAGGCACCAAAGCTCTGCCAACAGCCCCTGTTAGATGCCTTAGAGAGCTACCCAGAACGTCTGGGGCATCCCAATATGCTGACCTTGCTTTTCTTTTTCTTTTTGCACTCATTTTGGTGGGCAGGGGTGTGGGGTGCACACATATGCTACAGCACACATGTGGGGATCATAGAACGACTCGGGGGAACTGGTTCCTTCCTTCTACCATGTGTGCTTCAGGGATCAAACTCCCGCCATGAGGCTTGAGAGAAATTGCCTTAACTCACTGAGTCATCTTGCCAGCGCCTCTGCTCTGCTCTTCCAATTCCAGGGAACTGCAGATGGTAAGCAGAGAGCAGGGAGCGCACTGTTAAGACGGTGGAGTTAGCCTCAGAGTCATCCAGACCTGGAAGCTGGTGGGAGGAGCAGACATGGAACCCTCCTCTGAGACAGGCGAAGTCCAGGGACATGTTCAGCCCTCAGACTTCTGCATTCTCCACCAGCCTTTGTGAGAAGTTACCTGGGAGAGCCAGGCCACCATCATAAGCTGGAATGGAAGAATTAGAGGTCAGGATATGAGTCCCTGTGATGGAACCAGAGCACCAGTCCCTAGACAAAGCTCACCTCCCTGTGGTCACACTATGGGGCACAATGTGAGGTCTGGATTGCAAGACTGTCATGTGGTCAATGATGAGGCACAGGGTAGAAAAGGAAGAATGTGAGCTGTGGGGGCATCAGGGACTAGACTAAGGGTCAAACACTTGAAAGATAGCCCAGGAAGTTTTGGCAGGGATTTACTGACTGTGAAGTGCTGACAGCCAAATGTGGCAGCCAAAAGGGAAGAGCTCTCAGTCAGGTGGAGTGAGAGTTTAAAGATAACCATGCAAGGAACCTTAGGAGACTACCAGGGTCCCTCCCAGCGAACAGATGTGAGGCTGTGACAGCCTATAAAATTGCATGACAGCGGGTCGTAAAACTGTGACGATCTTATAACAGTGTGGCTCTAGGAAGCATCACGAAGCTGTAGGAAGCCATGTGTGCCTGTGGAAGGCTTCCGTTTTAATGCAGTAATGATGGATGAAATTAGAAGTGTGTTCCGGGTCTACCGAAAGGAGCTGGTATACCTACAGTAACCCTGCAGCAATTTCCTGATCCAGGATAGATACAATCAGGAAAATATTGAGGAAGGGGACAGTGAATTGTTCTCTTGAGTAGAAGAGATCTTAGGCAAGGAAGTCACCGGAGAAGGGGCACAGGGAGGCTTCGTACAAAGAATTCTTGGGATTCCTCAGAGACTGTAATCATCTGACCAAGAAATGTGCCCTTGAGCTTGTGACCTTCCTTTCTCTTTTCTCTGACACCCTTCCTCCTCTGCAGTGTTTGCAGGGCAAGCCAAGTCTGCTATTTATAGAGTGAGAGCAATTTTACCACAGGGTGTGGGGTTTAATTTAAAAAGACGTCAAGGAGCGAGGGGCAGATGTCTGAGCGGGCAGCGCCTCTCGTTGACCTTGTTGGAGCCCACTGCCATAGTTTCAGGTGTAGGAACCTGAAAGTGTCCTCTTAGGGTGATCTCTGCTGAGGCGAGGCTCTTTGGGAAAGAAAGACTAAATTGATATGCCAAGTACCTGCTTGTTGATTTCTAATTGATCTGTGATCGGCTTGGGAAATTACTCCGGCTATCAGTTTAGGGACTGTTTTCTGAAGGGCTGTTCAGCTAGATGAACTTGGTTATGTGTTACAGGGTATTAGATATGGAAGATCCCAAACTAAAGGGTTGGGGAATGAGGGAGGAAAGAAACCCGAGGACATTCTCTCTCGATCCATGTAGAATGAATGACTAATTCTTGCTTTTCCCACGCTCCCTTCCCATAAGAGGCTGCAACCCTCCTTTCTCTTACTGCCTCTCTTTAACTGGTTATTTTGTTGGTTTCCTTGGGGACATCATAATAAGATAACAAATGCTGCTCGGCTGACCAGAAATTTAGTGTTCCACAATTCTAAAGACTGAAAGAAATCAATGGGTTCTCTCGGAACCCATTGGGAATCCTTCCTTGCCTCTTTACAACTTCAAGCAGTTTGCTTGTGATCCTGGATGTTGCTTGAATTGTGGCTACCCAACTCCACTCTTGGCCTTCCCTGTCTTCGCAGTAGTCTCTCTGTTTCTCTGTGCTCCTGGCTGGCCTCGAACTCATAGAGTTCTGCCTGCCCCTGGAGTGTTGGAGTTAGAGGTGTGCGTCACTACGCCCGGTGTTTTCTCTTCTGAAGACACTTTCTGGCCACAGTGGATTGGCATCTACCCCCTTACTGTTATGATCTGATCTCCACTAATGACATCTGAACAGCCTTGTTTCCAAAGAGGGCCGAATTCTGAGGATTTGGAAGTGAGGACACTAACTAGGGTGCTGGTTCCAATAGTGCCCACAGGTACTCAAGTCTGTGTTGCTTTTACTTGGCTCTTTCCCTTGGCTGTGGGAAAAAGTTAAAAATGAATTGATAGCTGAGCTTTACCTCACACCATGAAAACTCCTCTGCTCAGACACAGTGGAATTAGCCCATTTTCAATAGTTCCTCAGCTATAACGGTTAATTTTGACTGCCCCATGGGATGGCTATGTATTTTATCAAACATCATTCTAGGTATTTCTGCGAGGGTGATTTTAAACGAGTTTAACATTTAAACTGATAGACTAAATCCACCCAGTTGTCTTCTCCAGTTGGGGCGGGTTACTTCCAACTAGTTAAAGGCCTGAACAGAACAAAAGGCCACCTTCCCCTCAGGAAGAAGAAATGCATCCTTCCTGTGTGCCTTTGAGTTGAGATGTAAGTTTTCCCCTGACTTCAGACCTGAATTGAAACAGTATTTCTGAGTCATGAGCTTGCTGTCTTTTGTACTGGAACCACAGCAAGTGGCTCTCAGAGGCCTTCCCTGGCTTAGGACTTGTCAGCCTCTGAATCTCATAATTCTTATGATAAATCCATATATAAGTCTCTTTATATGTACTCTATAATTCTATATATCCATTTTATAATCCTATTTACGTGTGTGTGTGTGTGCGCGCGCATGCACTATGGATACCATTTCTCTGGAATATTCTAATACCCTAAGTGTTTCTAATATGCAATTAGATTTAAAAAACACTGACATACAAATCACAGACAAGTCAGTGGTGAATGCTATCTGGGGAGGAGGATTTACAAAAGCTGTGCCATTTGATGAGGGCCAGAACAAATGAGCCAACTGGATGGGGAAAATGCCCGAGCAAGGGGAAGAGGAAGAGAGGGTGGGAAGAAGGACAGCATCTTTGGAGGAGCAGCTGAGACAGACAGGCAGAGCCGGGATGCAATACTGCCACAGGTGCCATTAGGTAATGCAGAAAGCTGTTATTGAAAGTTTTTTCCCAAAACAACCACGTATTGTCTGTGTATTTCAGAAAGACAAATCTGAAAGATACGGAGGAAGAGCAAAAAGACTGAGGGTAAGAGGACCAATGAGGACAAGAGTGCAAAGCCTTCTGGGGACCAGATGTTTGTGTCTGCCCCAAACCTACATGTTGAAGCCTAAACCCTACAGCACGATAACATTAGAAAAGAGGATATTTGGAAGATAATTAGGTTTCAGTGGAGTCAAGAGTCTGGAGACTTCCTGGTGGGATGAATGTCCTTAGAAGAAGAGGAAAGGGCATTATAGCTTCCTATCTCCTTCATCCAAGGGCACTGTAAGAAAGCAGCTGTCTGTAAGTCAGGGTTTCTCACCAAAAGCTAAGCAAGAGATGCTGTGGTTGTGAGCCAGAGCAAAGAGATTTTATGTGTGTGTTCCAGCTACATTTGCCCAGATTTGGGCAACTAGACTTAGGAATTGAGGAGGAGGTGTCATATATGACTTCAAAGTCCCTAACTTACATTATGGAGAAGACGGTGGTGCTAAGATTGGGAACACAGGAGGAGAAACAGATTTTGTGGAGGATGTCATGAGCTTGGTGCATTTAAATTTGAGGTACCACGGGGCATTTGTTCAGATGTATCCAGGCAGCTGATAAAAATAGGTTTCTGGCCTTCAATAAAGTGGTTATGCTCTTTATAGAAGACGACTCAGGAATAATAGAATGTAGCTGGTGGCAGAATTCATGGGTAGAATAATTTAGGAATAATGTGGAGGGGCTGGAAGCAAGAGCTTGGGATATATAGGAATAATGTGGAGGGGCTGGAAGCAAGAGCTTGGGATATATAACTGTTTAAAGGACACGGGGCATGGGAGCAGTTATCTAAGAGATTAACAAGCAGTCAGAAGAAAAGCATGTGAGAATGGCTAGAGAACTCCTTCACACAGTCAAAGTAGGAGGGATTTAGCATGAATTATTAATCAATGATAAGAATGTAATCATATCCCATACCTGAAGGAGAATGTACAAAGAGGGACAGACTTGGAAAGAAAATTTAGAACTCATTGCAAAATATGTAAGTAGGAAAGTGAGTCTTCCTCATCATGGCCAAAGGGAAAGGATTCTGTGATGGTTTGAAAGAAAATGGTCCTCAAAGAGAATGGCACTACTAGGAGGTGTGGCTTTGTTGGAGTAGGTGTGGCCTCGTAGGGGGAAGTGTGTCACTGTGGGAGTGGGATTTGGGGTCTCCTATGCTCAAGCTATTCTCGGTGTTGTAGATAGTTCCCTTCCTGTTACCTGCAGATCAAGATGGAGAACTCTCAGCTACCTCTCTAGAGCCATGTCTGCCTGCATGACACCATGCTTCCCACCATGATGATGATGACTAAACCTCTGTGATGTACGTCACCCAACTAAATGTTTTCCTGTAGAAGAGTTGCCAAGCTCATGGTAATAGAAACCTTAACTAGCACACTTTGTCTAAAATATAGCAGTAGCTCAATCCCAGAAGCATGGTCATTGAAAACTGGCCCCTACCCCTTCAAATTCTTAACAAATATGACTTTCCCCCACATAATATTTTATTAATTATTTGGGAATTTCATACACTGCCCCCTCCCACACTTGTCTCCCATTCCTCCCATGTCCACCCTCCCACCCTTGTGCCTTCCCCTGCAAAGGCAACAAGTCCAATTTGTGTTGTGCATATATTCATTGGAGCATGGTCAAACTCCTAGTGACCAGTGCTACAGGACAATGGTCTGTCCCTTGTATTTTAAATAAAACACTAATTGGCCAGTAGCCAGGCAGGAAGTATAGGTGGGGCAACCAGGCAGGAAGTAGAGGCGGGGCAATGAGAATTCTGGGAAGAGGGAAGTTTCAGTCTGCAGTCATGATCCAGATGCAGAGGAAGCAAGATGTGACTGCCTTGCCAAAAAAGGTACCAAGCCACGTGGCTAACACAGAAAAGAATAATGGGCTAATATAAATTATAAGAGTTAATAATAAACCTGAGATACTAGGCCAATCAGTTTATAATTAATGTAGACCTCTGTGTGATTTCGTTGGGACTTAACGACTGCAGGGACTGGGCAGGACAGAAACCTCAGTCAACAGTGACCAGCCTCTTAAAGACAACTGAGTCCCTGAGTCCTTCCAACCCCATCCCCACCCTAGCCCCACTGCCAGAAGTCAGCAGTGACAACTTCAGCATCTTTATCACATTTTTTAAAAGAACTCTCCTCAATAGCTTCTTGTTTGTTTCTTTTTCCTTTTCTTCTCTTTTCTTTTTTCTTTTCTTCTTTTTTTTTTTTTTTGATTGTCAGAGAAGCCTTCAATGATGTTTCATTCTCAGTTATGGGTCTACAGTCTACAGTCATCAAATACCACTGCAAAAGAAGCTTCCTTTCCCATAGCACCCAGTGGCAGCATGGGTCACAGACATCAGTATGGCTTCTGGCAGCAACATGGACCACAGACACACTGACCACAGAAGTCTTTCAGGGAGACTTAACCCAGAAAATGAACCATTCTTCTTCTTGGATATCTTGTTGCTCAGAGTCTGGGTGTTCATGTAGTCGGGCAGTTTGTCAGGGGGCAGGACCTACATGAGCTTCAGGCTACTGTGTGCCACCCTACCTCGGCGCTTCCCTGCACCCTGGGCATGGCCATCATGCTTGTAACCTGAAGGCAGCACCGCTGCAGCCCTGTGATCTCCCGCCCCAGCATAGCAGTGGCTGCACAGTGGGTGTAGCGGCTCTTGATGGGCCATTTCTTTAAGGGAAAGTCTTCAACACGCGTGTGGTCCAGTGCATGGGAAACTTCAGGTCTGTTTCCCTGCTGGAATGGGCTAGGTAAGCTCTAAAATTCTCCCTGTCATTGAAGGTCTAAATGGCTGTTCCACCTCACCTACTTTGACAGGTGCCTCATGACATTGATGACCCTTAAACACATCCCTTTCTTGGCAGTTGTACCTCACATCCCCCTTTCTGGTCTGGGACTGTGAGTGTGACAGGAAGATGGCTCCTGCCTCTGCGTTCTTGACAGTTCTGGGGAAGTAAAGGTGATGGAGGATGTCTTCTAGGTGAAGATTGTTTGGAGGAGGCAAGGACAAAGCCATCCACAGGGAAGACTAGGAAGTGGCGCAGTCGTGGTAGCCTTCAGCCGAGCCTAGCCCATGACTGTCCAGTGAACTAAATGTCCTTTTTGGGGAGACCTTGGCAAGGTCAGCAGAAGAGTCACCCAGTTGAGCTCAGCTCCAATTGCAGAATCGTGAGCAAACAAGACAGCTTTCATCTTAGACCACTTAGTTATAGGATGGCTTTTACACCGGACTCAGAAAGACAAAAGCGAAAAACGCCTACAAGTACAATCCTTGCAAACAGAGGTTGGCGAAGGTTTCAGACAAAGTCAAGGTCCTGGCCCTTTTCCCTAGGATGGGATGAAATATGGTGGTGCGAATTTGGCTCGACCTATATCTGTGTGAATCCATTCGTTTTGTAGCTTTGATGAGCACCTGGAGGCATTGTGAGCCCTGCGGGCTGCATTGTGCCTTTCTTGTTTGTAAGGCACCTAATCTACAACCATCGTCCCCAGCCACATTCTTTGTTGGTCTCCACACCGTGCCCCATCTATAAGTTACTCGCGTTAGGGTCAAACACCACACAACTGAGGACAGGCCTATGCCTCAGAGCCTGCTGCAGCCATGCCAACCAGCAAGACACTAGACATTTTCACTTCCATGCTTACCTGCTCCCCCTGTGCCATGACCTTCCCTGTGTGGACCTTGCTCCAGGAGCCTGGTTTCCCCCATAGTTCAGTACCTGGGAGTATAACAGACCTTTTCCAGTGGTGTGCCATATGTAAATAATAATGACATATGTACTTCAAAACAGTGTTCTGTTGGTATGAATGAGGGGACAGATCCCACAGCCAGTGTCACTCTAGTAGGTGACTAAGATGGACAAGGTCAAAGTGACTGACAAGGAGACGTGTCAGTCACATGTGTCCACCAGGGAGACTCACCTCTCCGACATAAGCCTTCCATTCTGTGCCCTAAATTCTAGGCAGTTACATGTTGTTCCACTGAGAATAAGCACTGTTTTTGAATGTCCCCCCCATTAATTTGCATGATCGCTCTAGGAAATAGTCTGTTGTCTCCTTCGTACAGAAGCGAAAGTCAAGGGAAGGGTGGGAATAAATAAAATGCTGCAAGAGGAAGGAGACTCCAACTTTTTGCTGTAATTTCCCAAACAGAACACTTTTCCTAGATGGTCCCCACAGTTTTTGGAAAGTTCCACTGTTTGCCAACATTTCCTATCTGTGTATTGTTACGTAATACCTCAATATGTCTCCTGAGTTAAAATCTGAACAAAAGAGATTTACATACTAAAAAAGTGACTTACATGTATTGTTTGTGTGTGAGCTACATGCATGCCATGTTTGTGTGTGAGCTACATGCATGCCATGTTTGTGTGTGAGCTACATGCATGCCATGTTTGTGTGTGAGCTACATGCATGCCATGTTTGTGTGTGAGCTACATGCATGCCATGTTTGTGTGTGAGCTACATGCATGCCACAATGCACATGTGAAGGTCAGAGGGTGGGAGTCTGCTCTCTCCTTCTGTACACAATCACAAGCACTGAGTCAGGCTTTGGGATACCCTTACTCCCCGAGCCATTTCTCCAAACCAGATTTCACAGTTTCAATCACCTTTTTATTTTTACCATAAAAGTAGTCATTCTCACTCAGTAACAGTTTGAAATATAAAGAATAAATTGAAAAATTACTTATAAAACTAAAAAATAATCAGTTAATATTCTGGTATACATCCTCCTAGTCATTTTTTAAAAATATATGTATGTTGGGGCTGTAGCGGTGGCTCAGCAATTAAGAACCCTTGCTGATCCTGTAGGGGACCAGGGTTCAGCTCCCAGTGCCCACATGATGGCTCACAACCCTACAACTCCAATTCCAGGAGATCTGATGCCCTCTTCTGGCCACTGTGGGTACCACACACTCATGGTACATATACATTCATGCAGGCAAAAACACTCATACACATAAAACAAATATAAAAATGTGAAATGTATTTAACCCAACAATGTTATAAGAGATATTAGTATTGTTATTAAAAGGTACTCTCATTAATTTCTTCATCTGTCTTTATATAATTCTTTCGGAACATCTCATAATTAGAGATAATTTCCTAGATGTAGAATTGCTAAGTCAAAGATGTTCATATTTTTGATATATTTTAGACTTAACTTGTTACATGTCCCTCCAAATACTTACTTCCACTTGTCCTAGACTCTTTTGGTCTTGATATAAAATAACTTACCATTACAGAATGGGGTGTGTGTGCGTGCGTGCGTGTGTGTGTGTGTGTGTGTGTGTGTGTGTGTGTGTGTACAAGCATTCATAGCATTCATATGCATATATGATTAAAGCAGAGTCCTTCCCATGCTAAAGTGTAAGCAGAGTACAGACTTAAGGCAATATATACAAGTTGATAAATGGAGACTTTAGACTGAAATCATTATTTCAACAGAGAAAATCTGCTTGCCACAGACCTTGCCCACCTGATCCACCTGATAGTAGAGTGGCCACTGTTTTCTGAGACATTCATAAGTATGGATAGTTGATTACCTACAACCTTTAGATCACACACACAGTGGGAGATAAAGAGAGAGAGAGAGAGAGAGAGTGACTTCAGAGAGTATACCATCAAACTGCAGCCTACTTCAATAAAGAAAGATTGTGTGGAGGAAGTGCCATCCTGTCTGATTGTGAAGAAGTAGAGAGATCTGTAGCCCCACAAGGAGACTGCACCATTTCCCTGCACCATTTAGGCAAAGGAATATGCCCCTTACCCAGTATGATCTAAAGAGTCCCTCTGACACACTCACCTCCCCAACCCCAGTCTTTCCTTGCATCCCCTAAATTCTAAGTCATAATACTTCAGCTTCCAGCTAAAATGTCCATGGTTCAGGTGCAGCCAAAAATGCCCCAGGCATTAGCAGAGTTAACAGCTGAGCTCAAAGGGAAGCTAACAAAGACCTGGTGCCACCTAGAAAGATGAGAAGTATTTGGAGGCATGCAGGGGCACAATCAGGGAAGAGTAGCAAGAAGCAGCCTGTTGTGGCCTGGGGGCAGAAGGACAGCTTGGTGACAGAAGTGCTACATAGTGTGTTTCTGAGAACCCTGAGGTCAGAGGCTTTATTGGAAGTGGTCGGAGGGGTCCAGACAATTAATTGGACTTATTGGACTGAAACTTTTCCTTTCTCTGCCGGCACCTTAACCACACAGGTCAGTAGCGTCTGTTCTAACAACAGGACTCTAGTAGAGAAACCCCTCTTCCTCTGCAAGGAGAGTATCTGAGGCAGGCCAAACACACACTGGCTCACATTCACTGCCAAGACAATGGTTCTCAGCTGTGACCCTGAGAAAAGTCCTGGGTGCTGAAGAGGCCCCTGGCACACTTACCAGTATCATCATGGCTGTTTCTTCATGTCTGCCACTGAGCTATGGTAATTTTTTTTTTCTAGTCATGAATTTCAATTCGAGTTGGAGCCTCCGAGTTACTGACAGCCCTGGAGAGCTATGACTGCAGGAAGACTGACTTCACACTGTCACAAAATCAAAACACAAGCAGAAAGCTATACACTCTCACTAGCCTTCCCCGCCAATTTAAAACAAGGCATCTCCCTACACAGCGGGCTTCCTAGGAAAGGGGAGGGAGTAGAAAGTGCCTACTTCCCCATCGCCTTCCTGCAAGTTCAAAGCGAGCTAGCAGGAGCCTGGCAAAGGCAGTGCAAGAAGGAGATATTGCAATTCAGTTAATGTTCTCCATAGGAAGCCAGAAATCATTCCTGGGACGCTCTATGGTACGTAGATGGCACTGGGCATATTTACTTCTCATGACTTCGCTTGAGCTGTGCACAGACATTGTCCACAATTGCCTGTTTGTGTCACCACCACAGGCTCAGGCACACGGGTGATGCCAACTCCCCTCTGAGGAGGTCATGAAGCAGAGGCAAGGGCCCTTCCTGCCTTGGCTTCTTGTCGCCAAGCGTAATGGAAATTCCTTTCTGATCAGACAGGATCCCAGCTGTGTGGCTGCTTGGCTGAGGCAAAGCGTTTGGTGGGGATCACTGAAGCTCTTTTCTGACACCACAGAGAAGGCGCAGTTCCAACCCCAGACAGCCCCTCCATTGTCCACATCTTGTCATCAGCCCTCTCTCCCCTTCTCTAAAGCTAATGCTGACCCTCCTTTTACTGTCTTAGCTCTTAGGGACCCTATGGCTAGGTTCGTCTGGTATCTAAGGCGAGCCCTCATCATCCATTCCAGCTCTCATTTGCTTTAAGATTCCATCCTTAAGGACCCATTCACCTGATCTGAATAAATCAAGCCCAGCTTCAGCTAGGTTGGGACAGGACTTAGCTCTGTGACAAACACACACCTAGCAGCATATATGAGTCCCTGGGTTTGATTCCCAACACCAGGGGTAAAAAATAGGCAGACATAGCTTATGCTGAAGTCACAATCCGAAAATTCCAGTAGTCAAATGAAGGTTTATCATCCACGCTGCATATCTACCAGGTTACCTAGAGGGCTATATCTTAGAGCCAATCAGTAGCTCAGGATTTGCCAGTGACCCAGGTAATTCCTCATCCCCAAGAGATGAGGGAAATCACCATAAATGGTACCAACCCTCTAGAGTTATTAGCCAGAATTAGCCACATAGCTTCATCTAACTAAAAAAGGGCTAGAAAATACAATTTCCATCTGTGTATTTAAAGTCATAGGGTCAGAAATATTGAACAAACTGCATAAATGACCACAAATTATCAGGTCAACTGCTTATTTAACACTAAGAAGAAAAATGAAGATTCTCAGAGTAAAGAATTACCCCTCCTGTTTCTGTTTGCTATTTGTGTTCCATTTTCATGTTCTAAGCAGGAATAACCAGAAAATGGAGTGGAGTGTTTCTGATTCGTACCGTGTTTGCTTGATATACTCCATTCTCAGGATGGCTTGCCAGAGAGGATCCAAAATTACATAGATATGTGTGAAAGAGGAAAGGATAGGATGAGAATGTGTACCAAGAGTATGCTAAACTATTTAAATTTGGAGGGAGAGAGGGAGAGAGAGGGGATCCAAAGGATCCAAAGGAAACTGAGACAGGACTCTCAAAGGGACAGTGAGTAGAAGAAAATGAAACTGTCCAAGGATGATTTTGGCTGCTACTTGCTTGTTTTCTGGAAGCAGGGAACCAGAGGAGTCAGTGTGAAGATTATTGCATCAGGCTGAACATGAATCAGTTACAGCTTGGAGCGGAGTCTGAAGGAAAGAACATTGGAGATTACGGTGGAGGCATAATTGATGCACAGAGGCAGTGGTGTGCAGAAGGATGGATATGTTTGTTGTTCTTGGCCCCAAGAGGACTGTGGAGCTTTTGAAGGGCTGCTTTGCGATAGCAGCAAGAATGTGCAGCTCAAAAACAGAAAGGCAGAGAAAGGATATTCCTGCAGCCTCGCAGATGCTATAGATGTGTGCTCAGAACAAAATGCAGTGAAGGAAGAAGCAAGGTCCAAAGATGGCCAGTGATGTAATGTCGAGGGCCCACTACCAGGGACAAGGCCTCTCAGAGCTCCTCACGCACCCACACACCGTAAGTAACAATGTCAGAGAATGGGACCCTCAAGGGACCCCACGTTCAATCTGTCAGTAAATTGGAATGGCTTTGCCTTCAACATACAACCTAAGTAGATCATCTCGGCCCCGCCTGCCACCTTCCTCCGAGCCTTCCTCCACCGTCTCCTGTTAGGTTTTAGTGCGGCCTCCTAACTTGCTTCCCATTGAAAGCCCAGTTGCCCCTTTCTTACGAAGCTGCATTACAATCCTTTCTAAATGGAATCACTTCTCTGTCTGAGACTCTTCAGTGAGTCCCTGTTCCTCCCAGGGGACCTCAGGGCCTGTTTTTGGACCTAGAAAGCCCTATAGTACACAGGTTTTTAAAACTTCTCACTTCCCTGTCTGTCTCATCTCCTCTTTATCCATGACTATAGGCACATGAGTATTGCTACGCCCTCTGCCAAGCTTCACCCTCGGGGCCTCTGGGCTTGGGAGTCCCTACGCCCAGAACTCCACACTGGGGATATCCCTCCTTCTGATCTCTGCTAAGTGTCATTTTGTCAGAGAGCCCTGTAGGCTTCAGTCTTTTCAAAAGAGAAGCCCAGCTCCAGTGTTGAAAGATTAGGCCCCTAAATTCTTGCCTTCACCAATTTCATGTGAAGCACACTATTCCATGTAACACATTTCATGCTGACTTGTTTAGTTGTAGTAAAAGTGAGTTCCAGGTGAGGCGGGGCAGGAGGATTCTTGTGTGATTGTTTACTGCTGTACTCTAACACCAGGAGGAGGGTATGAGCCCAAAATTAATGTGTATTGATCGAGTAGACAGAAACTTACCCTAACTTCATTGGTACATCCACACAGCATCAAAGAGATACTTGAGAGATAAGGACTTGTTTTCCAGAGCTGCTTTGTGTAGATCTGGGGTCTCCTTCTCCTTCCTGCTACCAGCTACCATGGATACGGGTTTCTTAAAGGGGGGTCAAGGATGTTGACAGATGTTTTACATTAGCTTTTATGTTCCCCATAAAATTAGCAACAAGCCAACCTCGAATAATGGAGCTATGATTCTATCATGCACTTCTGATCTGATACAGACCATAAGAGCTTGGATCTAGAGGCTAAACGCCATTCCCAGAACCTTGAATGGGATTATAGCTATGTAACTCATTTACCGTTACTCATTTTATATATGTTTACAGACAAAGAGGAAAATCATAGAGCCAGCAACACCAAAGGGAGAAAAAAAGGCAGCTAGTGGTTTCCATTTCTAAATTACAATCATTACCTATGACACAATATTCTGTTAGACAATAATACTTCTCGGATAAATAAGAAATGCACTGTTAACATCAAGGTAAACATAATAGGATGGCTTTGTCAAAAATGAGTATTACCTCACTCCGTCTTTGGGATATGATTTTCAATAGCAGTATCAATTCAAATGAAAAGTCAAGAGAGTAATGGATTTTTAGCCAATGGGGCTGGTGCATAGAAACGCGGTCAGAGAAAGCTTGGATAATACCTTTGAGAGGCCTTGGAAGTTGTTGTCCTATTGCAGCTATTTCAATTACACACCAATAGCCATCCATGGGCTTTCATTATTTATGTCCATGCTTCTTCTAATGAAACAAAACACATTGGGGCGGGGACCTGTGTGCAGCTAGACTTAGGTCAATGACAATCTGCCAGATATGACTTGTAAGGATTCGATCTCATTGCATTCCCCAGGTTGGTCCTGAAATTCTGAACTTGAATATTCCTCATACCTTAGTCTCCTATTAACTTGGACCATGGGCACACAGAACTGTGCATACCTTGAGTACTCTGCTAATTTTTAAACAGAGCTAGACTGGGGAGTTGGCTCAGTAGTTACAAAGGCTTACTGTGTAAAGTAGAGGTGGGGACTGGTGTTTTGAGGCCAGGAACCCACGTCAATGCTGGGTGGATGTGGCAGAGAAAAGAACCTACCAGAACAAGCTAGTCAGCTCAGCTAGACCATATAGTGATCTCTATTCAACTGAGAGACCTTGCCTTGGTGACTGAAGTGGGGAGCCACCAACAGACACCTGATGTCATCTTCAGGCTCCACACACAAACATGCACCTACACACATGTGCACATGCACACACACACATATACATACATGAAATAAAACAATAAAATGGGGCTGAGCATGCTAGCACTCATGTGTAGTCCCAGCCCCGGGAAGTCTGATACAGGAATCATTTGAGTCTTAGTCAGTGTTCTATTGCTGTGAAGAGACACCATGACCAAGGCAGCTTATAAAAGAAAGCATTTAATTGGGGGCTTGCTTACCGTTCCAGAGGGTTAGTCCATTATTAGCGTGACAGGAAGCATGGCAGCACATGTAGCAGTAGGGGAGAGCTGCATCCTGATCTAAAGGCGGGGGGGGGAGACTGGGCCTGGCATGGGCTTTTGAAACCTCAAAGTCCACCCTCAGTGACACACTTCCTCCAACAAGGGCACATCGCCTAATCCTTCTGAAGCTTTCAAATAGTGCCACCCTCTGATGACTAGGCATTCAAATATAATAAACCTATGGAGGCCATTTTTATTCAAACCACTGCAGTCCAGGAGTTCAAGTCTAGCCTAAGCAACACAGTGAAGCCCCCACCTCCAAAGCCTGAATTTTAAAAAGTGTATTCAAAAATGATATGTTGGAAATATTGATGAGGAAGTGACCCCTTTCCTTGCACCCAGCACATCCTAGATAATAGGACACATACTCTCCTCAACCAGTAAATTACAGCTTCAGTTGAGAAGAAACATAAAGGCTCTCAAAGAGTCTTTTCTTGTAAACGTCTATCCATAGGCCCCTTGGCTGCCACTGACAGCCTTTTCCATGCTTAGTCTGCCTTACAGCCTCCAGAGGATGTGTATACAATTTTACGGAGGTTTCTCTTGTTCCAATCAGACGTGACCTTTCAAATATATAAAACTGTATATAAGAAAATTGCCCACAAGACTGCTATAAAATTTAGCAGTTCAACTCACAAATAGTTTTTGAGCACATTATAGTATATGGGACATCATTCTCTAAGGCATAATTGCATTTTGTAAACAAAATAGACTAAACATCATTTACCTCTATGAAGCTTCTATTCCGTGGACGGACAGCGGCATGGACAATATCAAAAATAAGGCATATGTATTCTTTAGATAGTAACTGTTATGTATTGTAGAGAAATATCAAGCAGGGAAGGGCCGGGGATGGCAGAATGAGTGTGTAGTTTTAGAGAGAATTAGGCTAGAATTCAGTGGGAGAGAGACTCCTGCAGAGGCTCCATGGGTGGCAATACCTAGAATAACATTCTGAGCATGAAAACCATGAGTGTGAAGATCCTGAGGTGTTGGAGCACAAGGCAAGCAAGAGGAGAGAAGTGGATGAGGTCAGTCTGTAGGGCCTGGGGATCGGAGCTGTGTCCTACAGTGACTCTGTCTTGCCGAAGTGAGAACCATGGAACAGAGCGGTGATGGCAAGTGACAAGTGTTTCCAAAGCATCACCCTGGCTTTCTCAAGAATGAGTAGAGGGGATGGGGAGGGGCTACAAAAATAAGGGCAGGGAGACCACTTGGAAGGCATTGTTGTCTGAGGAAGATGTCTACCACTCATTCATGGACCAGTCATTTGGCTGTAACTACACAGGTGGATTATGGGTACAATTTCAGAGAAATAAAATAGGATGAGACCAGCAAGATTGGTTCTCATCTGATTCCAAAGAATCATATGGCTGCTTTAATTATGTGTGATCCTCTCCAGCTAGGTCCAGGCCAGCGTGACTTGTGCCATTCACCCACCAAAATCCCTCATCACTGATAATATTGAAGGAGAGCTCAGAAATGTGGAAAGACCAGGAACTCATGATAGAGCTAAATGGCTCCGAAGTGATTGGAAGGTGCAATGTGTCTACTGGTCTATGACAGGGGAGGGGTGTCACCCTGTCCCTGCTCCGGTTAGACTTTTTCGTGACCCATTTGTGACCATTCTAGGAGCCCTAAGCATCGGAAACAGTACTGTTTCTGTGCTTAACAATTCTGAACTACCTGGAAAAGCTTATGAATCTACCCTCTCCTCCCTCCTACTATTCCTCCTCCTCCCCCTCTGGCTTCACAAGCTGCTGACTCATACTCCTGAGAACAGTAGCTTCACAGAGACCGTGCCTGGATGTTGAGGTTTCTGTCTTATCTGTGGACTAATGCCCATTTATGGACATTGTCCCTAACCTCTGACTTTTTTAATGTTTGTCCTGTTGGTCCTAGGTAAAGTGAAGCCCCAAGCCAAAAGGAGAAGCCCAAGCTTGCATGGGTCTTTGAGACACAGGGTTACAGCTAAGCAAGAGTTTTCAATGAGTGAGGTCCTCCCACACCAGAAACCTGTTCAAGGCCATCACTGTTATATACCTTTATATCCAGAGAACAGTTTACACGGGAGAACATGTGTGCCAGGAAACCTGAGCTTGTAAATCGTGTCTTTTAAGCGTATGTAGTGGCCGAGGGTAGGTGATATCACGGTGTGTTCAGTTAGGTGGGATCCTTGCAGACACTCATGTCCCATCTGCATTCTCTAGAGGCCAGAATATTCTGATACCTGAGACTCCATCAAGGCCAAGAAGACTCTCTGAGTGAAGAGTAACAATAATGGGTCAGCACTGGGTATGAGCTAAGGAAGACACACAGAGCTTCTCCACCCAGAGTGGAAAAAACCCGAACTTATCCTAATATCAGTGCTTCTTCTGGGAAGGCTGTCACCCTGATCTGTGATGTGCTATCAAGATGAAATTGGAACCAAGTGTACTCTATTCAGGACATCTGGAGATAAAAAAATATATAACGCTCCTTTTCTATCTTTGTGACATTGTTCACAAAGATGTGATCTGGCTTTTAAAACCATTTGCACTGTATCTCAAGGCCAAGGCTGACAATTCAAATAAAAGCCTCTCTCTTTTCTCTGTGGTTTGTTATCTGAACCGCGGCTAGCTGTCACGGCCATTCTTAGCTCTGGGGACACTTGGGACAACCGCTCTGCTAGAGACTGCCACCTGACCCAGGCTTCCGATTTCCATTTCATTTCCTGGGTTTCTGGAAAGTTTTTGTCTTGTTCGGCAGGATGATCTCAAAACCAGATGCAGTGTTAAAAGGCAAATCTGGATGTTTAATTTTTCATAATTGTATTATATGCCCCCTGTAGAAAGCTCTGAGTACATGTTGCTACAAAGAAATACGGCTCTCCCACTTTCAGACCAGCACTGTCTTAAACGGTGTCTGCTCTTTCATCTACCCACGTGATGCATTCGTTTGAGATTCTTGCTGCTTTGCTGGGGTTGGGACCCAGGGCCTCGAGCATGCGCAGCAGCGCTCTGCTCTGAGCCGCCTCCACAGCCGTGTTACTTTGTTTCTGTTCCTAAAAGGAGGAGCAAGAGGGGGTTTGAAAGCACAGTTTTGTGAATTCCTCATTAATAATTTATGGCAAACGTTTTCCAGCAACCTTTAATTGACAACAGATGTGGACACGCTACTTTTCACCGTCATCTTTCCTCTGCGACAAAACACGATTCCAGACGTGCGGTCTCTGAATTATCATAAACCACTCTAGAAAGTTCAATAGAAGAAACGCGACGAAATGGCTCTTCCCATAAAGAGGCAGTGTCACAATTGCGGAATCTTATCTAAAATGCAAAGCCGTGGCCCTCTCTGGCTGTGATTCCAGAAAGTTCTGTGTCCTTATTTGCCCAACATCAAGTCTCCCCAGAACGTCACATCTGTGGTATGTCGGTCCATCCTGGCTGGCAAAGGGACCCCTCCTTCCCACTGTCCTACCCACGCTGTCCTATTTATTTTCCCTTCTCCCTGGAGGTGCTTCTAACTTCCTTGTAATATAATCTTAAAAAAAAAGCAAGTTTCTGGGCTGGAAGTGTAGCTAGCTCAGTGGTAGAACATTTGCCTAGTGTGTGCAAGGCCCCGAATTTGATCATTGGCCCCCACAGAAAAGATAGCTTTCAGATAAACACATCCATATGTCTTTTACCTTGCCTTGGTGTTGAAAATCCATTAAACCTGGGGCACTGAGGGAGGTAAGAAGAGATGCTGATTAGCTTTAAAACAGGTGCTCAGAAATCATCCCTAGGGATCTAGACCTGGGTGGCAGTTCCTAGGTCAACCCTAATGGCTGGTATTCGCCAGTGTGACACCGTCTTTTAATTAAGACACACTCCTAATGAGAGTCATCAGCGAAAGCTGTAGTGATTTGAGGAGGTTTGATGTGGCCTCCATGAAGGAAACTTCACTTTTGGAGCAAAAGTTTAGCGTGAAGAGCTCTCACTTGCTTCTTACCTCTGAGCTGATGCTACCCCAAATCAGGCCAGTTAGAGCCTGTGGCCAACATCCCATGTGGGCAGTGAAGTGGACAGGACTAGCCAGGGGCCGCTGTGGTGGATGAAGGGGCCGCAGGCCAATGTCCTTGGTGACAGATGGGCCCTTATTTATTTTCTGCTTTTCAGTCAACACAGATACCCACTCTCAACTGCATTTTGTTTAAAAGATTGTGAGGCATGAGAGTAGAGGCATGGTGGCTTCAGTCTCAGTAAGAGATCAAGAAAGCCAGATGCACTTAATTGTTGAGTTCTCCTCTGAGTTGTGGGTTGCAAGGGCTAACACACGGCTCAGTTATTACTAATTGCCTCACAGAAGAGACTGCATTGCTTTGAGATCTGTAATATTTCTCTCATTTAGAGCAACTAGAAGCCGCCTGTGTTTCTTCCGACCTCTGCACCTGACTGGTTTCCCACCCCCTTGGATCCTTTTCAGCTCTTTGTAAATAACTCCACCCACCTCTCATCCCAGACTTCTGAGTAGGAAGAGTCATATATCCCATCAGGACGTGCAATCTGCATGTAACTTATGGCTTATATAGTTGAAAATCTATAGCTTAGCATCTCTTAGCCAAATGATTACACTTTCATGCTAAAAACAGCAGTCTATATGTAAAAATTATCAATATGAGTCAGGAAAGAAAAAAAACTGGGAAGCATAGCTTTCAAATATGTACATTCTGGATTCAAAATCCAGCAGAAAGCAGAGAGACTGTGAAACAAAATTTCATTTTCATGGAACAGGTGAAGGTCAGGGAACTTCCGCTGAAAATGACATTCTATAAGCATGGCAATCACGGCCGTTCTCAGGAAATGTGGCAAGGGCTGTGAAGATGCCTGCAGGTGCTGACATTTTGACTGGGTAATAAATTTTGATCAACAAATGCATCAACAAATATCTAGCAAAGAGAGAAAGAAAAATCTAAAAGCGAGGCTCATCTTCACATAGAAACCAGGGAAGTCCTTGGATGTGAGAAAGGAGAGGATGGTTGGGGACACAAAAGGCAAAACAGTACACTTCCAGTGACTGACACCCATCTGGTGGTGTAAGAGCCAAAGAACCACGGACAAGAATGGGGAACAGAAATCACAGCCAAGAACAGGGCCATCAACCAGCCTTCAAAGGACAACACAGGGAAGAGATGCCCAACACATCATGAGCATACTGTGGGGGGGGGGTGCGCTGGCTAGTTTTACATCAACTTGAGGGTAGTGCTGACAGACCTGACCATGGTTGTTTGTTTGTTTGTTTTGGAGAACTGTGAAAGGACTTAGGAATTTGGGGTGAGAAAAATCATTGAGTGTTCAAAGCTTGGTAAGCTTGGAAGATAGAGAGAACAGTGCAGGCAATAGAGGCCTGGCTTGTGGAGTTTCAGGGGAAGTAGAGAGTCTCTTGATGACTCTATCAGAGCAATGTGTATTTAAAGTTAAGAATCCGTGATTCTAGTCAGAGGAGGCTGAAAAATCAGCTATAATCAACAAGTTACCAGAACCACTGAAGTAAAACTTTTACTTTACTGGGACAATTGACAATGGTAGCTGGAGCTAAGAAATCAGTGATAACTAAGAAAAGACCAGTTTCATTAAGGCAAAATCTTCTGAGAAGTGTTTCCTCAGAATCAGCACGTGGAATCTGTGTTTGGAGATGGCCAAGGTTTTACTTGTGTTATCAGCTAAACTTGACAATATATGAGTCACCCAGGTGGCACTGGCTTTGAAGGCATGAAGAAGTCATGGAGAGCAGCTGAGGCCTGTCACTGTGAGAGGCCAGGAGGGACCATTGCTGAAGGTGTGGCTGGAATAGCAGCAGAACTCCCAGGATTGAAGAGGTCATAGAGAAAGTTAATTTTGTATAAGGAAGAGAGCCCAGAAAGTTGGTGAAAGTACAGCCCAGTTGCAGCAGAAGCCCCTGGCTTTTTGAGGGTGCCGGTACTGTGGGATGACGATGAAGAACAGCATCAGTGGTGGAGTGGAGCCTGCCTGAGCTTTGGTGACAAGCTGTGTGTCCTCCAGAGGGCAGAGCCAGAGAAGTGACCCAGGCCTTTGGAGGAACCCAAACTTTGAGTGAACCCCAGATATTGGACATTGAGTGATTTACATAGTTGGAACTGGGGTTTGCTTTGATCTGACTGTGACTGTGTCCTGGTTCTTCCATCTGGTAACAAGGAAGTATTTAGCTTAATTTTGATTTTACAGGAGACCACAATTGAGAGTCTTTGAAATTTTAGAAGAGTTCTCGGATTTTTAGAGACTAAACTTTCAATGTGTTTGGACTTGTAAAGACTGTGGCGCTTTTAAAGATATTTATGTTTTGTATTGTGATGCTATCTTAGGGAATAAATGAGAAAGGAAAGGTTCTACTTGAAAAATGATGTTTGTGTGTCAAGTTGACATAAAACTAGCCAGCCCAACTGACTCCTTGTCAGCTTGACACAGATAAAGTCATCTGAGAGGAGGGAATCTCAATTAAGAAAATATGGAAATTAAGAAAAATTTCCATAAGATCAAACTGAAGGAAATGGAGGAGGAGTAGATTGGGGGCATTAGGACAGAAGGAGGTGGGGGAGGGCTGGGATGAGAAGAGGGAGGGGCAACTGCACCCAGGATGTAGTTAATTAGTAGTAGTAGTAGTAGTAATAATAATAGTAATAATAATAATAAAAGATCAAGGTGTAGGTAAGCCTATTTACCATTTTCATAATTAGTGATTGATGGGCGAGAGCCCAGCCCATTGTGATCCTGGGTTCTAAAAGAAAGCAGACTGAGCAAGCCAGTAATCAGCCCCCTTCTATGGCCTTTGCATCAGCTCCTATGTCCAGGTTCCAGCCCTGCTTGAATTTCTGTCCTGACTTCCTTTGATGGTGAACAGTAATGTGGAAGTGAAAACCAAGTCAACAATAACCCTCAGTAGGACAAGGGGGCATCACTCTCATTGTAGAAAGCCCCTCCTCTGGAAAATGGGGTTTCCCAAGTTCAGATTTTGCTGCTGTTGTTAGATTAAGCTTAACTACTTAACTTTCCAGCAGTTTTATATGGGTAATTTATTTGAATTATTATAAAGTCTAGACCAAGCTTGTAAGATAAAAATAAGTCAAAAGTTTAAAATTAATTGAAGAAATAAATTTGATAAGTAGTCAAACAATGATTTTTTTCCATGAAAAATAAATTACTTGTTAATTAGTAAATTTAAAATTAAGTGCAGTCAATTTGCAGTTGCCAGTGCAGATAGAAATGAGAAACAACCCACAGAGACCCTAAAACTTGATTTCCGTTTCAATTATTTCTTTATTTCCATTTTTTCTTCCATGCTACAGTTGAACCCAGGCCTTGCCCATGCTTGGCAAACACTCTACCGCTAACCTGCCCTCAACTGTTTGAGTCTTTAAATTTCTTTGTTTTGTTTCTAGTTATTAAAGTAACCATTTATGAAGAGTTTACTGTCAGTCAGTGAGACTGGGAACACAGGGGTAAGCCACACCCTACAAACAGCAACGCACTCCTTCAGCCGTCATTTTACCAGCTCTGGAAATGCACGCCGTGTGCCATAATTAACCGAATATGGATTGGCACAGACGGTGAAGTGCCTGCCACCCAAGCATGAGCACCTGAGTGCCCATTCCCATCGCCTACATAAGGCTGGGCACTGCACCACACATCTGTGACTCCAGTGCTTCAGGGCCCAGCAAAAGTGGATCACTGAAGCTCACTGGCCAGTCAGCCTAGATAAGAGGTGAGTTCTGGGTCAGTGAGAGACCCTGCGACAAAAGACAGGGTGGAGAAGGATAGAGAACGATACTAACGTTGACTTCCAACTTTGCACATGCACACACACATGCAATCACATATACACTACACACAAACACAACACACACACACACAAAGAAAAGCGTGTACTTACTATGTATAGTACATTCTTTCTTATGTAAGTTCTTTTCTAAAAGAAAAGGTTTGTTGTTATTTTACCATGTCTCATCCTTAATCCTGAAGAGAATAACTGGAGGAATTGGGGGAAGAGCAGAAAGTAAGCAAAGAGCTATAGAAACATGAACAGAAAAGTAAGACAAAAATAAAAAGTATAATCATTTATAAACAACTTTAAAGTGAACCATAATTTGCCCTAGGAAACAGAAAACTGTAAAATTATTTATACTTTCAAATATTATGACTGAAAAGCCACAGGGTGATATAGTAGAGGACATAGGGATGAGACAGAAATTATATCATTCCGGTATAAATCCTGAAGGAAAAGGTTAACCTGGAGAGAGATGAGAGCGGGAGTCCTGATCCACTGTCCCCGTAGAAGCGACCTGGCAAAGTATAAGAAATAATGACTCAACCGTTCTCCCCCACCCGCTGCAGCCATGTGTTGGATTGTGGTCCGAGTTAGCTAACTTGTAATCAATAAACCCCAATGTGTTTGCATTGGAAAAGACAAAGAAAGGAAAGAACAAGTCAAGGCCCGGTGGTGGTGGCGCACGCCTTTAATTCCAACACTTGGGAGGCAGAGGCAGGTGGATCTCTATAAATTCGAGGCCAGCCTGGTCTACAGAGTGAGTTCTAGGATGGCCAGGACTGTTTAACAGAGAAACCATGTCTCAAAAAGAAAAGAAAAGAACAAGTCAGTCAAAGCAATTAATGATAAGCTTATTCCGCAAATATTCGAAGTATGCCATATGCCTACAGCCCTCCAACTCAGTGTTATACAATCAATGTTTCCTGAACCAGTAAACAAAAGAAGGGAATAAAGAACTAGTCAATGCTTATAGATATCTATTCATTCTTTAGTCTCTGGATCCCTCTGCTAGGTAATTCCTTCCCTGAGGCTCCTACTGGATTCACACATAAATAATCTTACATCTCAGTTGCCATGACTTCAGGATCTCATGGGCCCCACACCAACCAAATGCATCCAAGTGGACCTGTTCCACAAATACTGAGGAATCTGGACAAGGAATTATAGGATTTCAAGAAATAATAATTTTATTGTTAATGCTCTCACTTCTGGGTAAAATGAAAACAGAAACATTTGATGAACAAATACTACAGAGACAGTAGACATTCACATTTAATATGTACCCCCTATAAAGAGAAGCCTTCTAGCTTGGGCCTTCAGCTGGGCACCACTGCTGTAACAAGTCAGGTGTCATCTATGCCATGACCTGGGTGAAATACCCATGCTTGCTCTGGCAAGGCGACACTGGATAGGATGACACTATAGGTCTCACAGTGACGTAGATGTCCTCATCTGTCTGATACTGCGGCACAGTTCAGGCTGATCGATGGACTGATACCAAGACTGAGGGGAGAGTCGCAGAGGACGAACAAACAAACAAACAAGTTGGCACCAACACTGAGAACACAGGCAGCAAGAGCCAACGTGACTATAGAGATCCTAAGGAAATCTTCTGAGAATTCAGCACCCCAATGCTAGCCCAGAAGCCAGGGTTTAAATAACAATGAACGCTCACACTCTTACATGTCTAGGTGAGTCTAATGTGCAGGCAAGGACAAGAACCCCAGAGAGCTGGGGAGGAAAGCAATGATTCCTTCCCGATTCCTGCAAAGGTCAAAGCTGGCATCTGCCTAACAAGACAGATTAACAACAGAAGAGCTGAGCAAATGTTCTTGAAGTTCTATGTGACCTGAGAGCCTCCAAATATTTAGACTGAAGTACCCAGAGAAAACTATTTTTACGCTAAGTCCGATGAAACACTTGGATAGTCTTGGAGAAATCTGATCTGTATTTTTATGCTAAGTCCGATGAAACACTTGGATAGTCTTGGAGAAATCTGATCTGTATTTTTACGCTAAGTCCGATGAAACACTTGGATAGTCTTGGAGAAATCTGATTGAACACAAATCCGCCCTGTTGGTAATAAGCTGGGCACTGGAGAGTGTGCAAGGAAGGGCTGACTATTCAGATCCTTCTCTGGGTCTCTGTAAGACATCCCTTCAGTCTGTGTGTGAGGTAGGACACCTCAGGGCCTCTGGGATGACAGCGGTCAGAGAGCAGCCTTTCCAGGTTTTATGACTTGCTTTGGGGAGAGGAATTCTAGCTTCTACAATCCACTTAGCCTGGAGAAAGGATTAGAAACAAGAGGGCAGGCAGGGATCCACAAAATAGGTTTGTGACTAAGATCCACTGAGCTTCTTCTATTCCAGTATACAGAACACTCTGCATACCAAAGTGCTGTACTTTGGGGGATTATACGGCAGGGAGATGTCTCAGTGGTTAAGAGTGGTTGCTGCTCTTCCAGGGGACCTGAGTTCAACTCCCAGTACCCACATTGGACAGCTCACAACTACCTGTAACAACTCCAGCTCCAGAGGATCTGACACTCTTCTGACCCCCATGATTACCAATACATATATAGCACACACACACACACACACACACACACACACACACACACACACACACACAAATAAAACTGAATTACAGAGGATCACATCCCAAGCCTTCACTGCAGTCTCGCAAAAGATTCTAGTTCTTCCTCCTCCCTCCTCCAGGTTCTACAGTGGAAATAATGGGTCTTTCAAACATAGAAAGCAAAATTACGAGATAAAGATTTCTGGGAGTGTTACAAGGCTTACCCTACACTAAATCGCTTAGAAAAGGCTTGTCAATCTGGGGAAAAAAAGTGAGAAATTTTTTCGGAGTAAAGTTAAATGGTTACCACTAAATTGTAATACAACCTAGCCATGCCTGGATGACCACAGCACCATGGTTCTTTGGAGCACTAGACTAAGTCTTTCCCTGCCTCTGGGCCGTTTGGTGGGTGAGGAATTGCTCTGGAAATCGGCCATGAAATTACTCTTGCTATCATCTCACCCAGTCAATTCCCTCTTTGGCACCTGTCACTGAGCAACTTGTAATTACTTAGCAAATTGGAAGTGCCCCCCCCCACACTTAATCAGCTTTTCCTGTTTGTTTTTATATGAATAGGCCCAAGGTATCCATCTGCTTAGGAGGAGATTAAAAGTTGAAATTGCAGATGTAACCAGAAGAAGCAGGGGGCTGGCACCAGGGTCCGACATGCCAAATAGGATTATGCACTAAAACAATAGTTTTACAAGTCAGGCATTTTCACTGAGAGGATTTTCCAAATTACTCTAATATCCCCTTTATTAGGGGCCAGTAATGGTGGCATTCTGATGTGGGAAGCTACTCCTTTCCTCCTAGGACAGAAAAGTCAGGGAAGTTGGAGACCCCTTTAGCGCATGGTGCAGGGGGAGGACCTATGAACAAAAGATGGGAAGAGAGCAGGATGCAGAGGGCACCGGAGAAGACCGCTGCAGCTGCGGATAGTAACAAGGACAGTGATGGTAACCCTCAGAGCGAATGTGTCCCCATCTGCTCAGGACTCCAGAAGATACCACCCAGCCAAGGACTTGGCTCCTTCACGTTGACCCTGCATTGCTCTCATAGATGCTCTGAGCTTTGCTGAGCTTCTCTCAAGCACTTAACGATGAATCCTGAGTTGAGTGCAAAGAAATACAACATTATTTCTTAGCCTGTGAAACCTTCCCTTGGGCATTACATACCATTTCTGCCAGGCTTATTGAAATAGTGAAACTGGTTTTACAAAGTGGAGCTGTATTATGTCTACCCATTCCATCTGATAATTCCGTGAGACAACTGAATTCGGTGCTTTCCTATTTGGCACTGACAAACTATGACTTAGCGAACATGTAGAGTTTATTTACTCCTTAATCAGTCATGTACTGAGCACTGTAATGTTCCCTATGTTGGGATATAGATAGCAGATGAAGAACTAGTGACAGAGAGTGCACAGTGAAGTAGGAAAAAAAAGTGACAGTGTAAGCAAAACTTATAGTGATTTGAATTGTGTGCTCCGACAAAAATAAAACACACACGCACACACACACACTGATGCCCCATAGCTGAGAAGGTGCCTTTGTTGGAAGTAGAGTCCTTGCAAATAAATCTGGTTAAATGATGTCATACTGTTTTGAGAGGAGTTTAGTCCACTATGACTGCTACCCTGATAAGTAAAGAGATACAGGACACAGACAGACACAGAGGACAATGTCTCCTATGTAAAGAAGTGACAGAGATTAGTTACATAGTACTATAGTTTAGCTCATGAATGTCCCCCAAAGCCTTGTGTTTAACACAGGCTTGGTCCCCAGCATGTGACATTATTGGGCTGTACCAGGAAGAAATTAGGTCACTGGGGATTTGCCCTCAAAAGAGACCTTGGGCCTCAAGCCCCTCCTCTTCCTTTTCCTTTTGCTTCTCTGCTAGTATAAGCTCACTACACCCCTTGTTCCTGCCATAGCATGCTGCCTCACCACAGGCCCCAAAGCAATGAGGAGGCTCGCTGGCCATGGACTGAAATCCCAACACTACCTGCCAACACAAGCCTTTTTCTTTGTAAGTTGTGTATCTCAGGCATCTTAAAATAGTATCAGACAGTCAGATGACCTATGTTTCCTTAAGAAAATCAATGCCAAAGATTATTAGCCACCACCAGAACACAGGAAAGAGAACTGCAAAGAGTTTCCCTTAGGATCTCCAAGGGAAGAATCTGCTAGGTTTTTTTGTGGGTTTTTTTTTTTTTTTGCCACTCTGTTATGTCATTGCGATAGCTTGAATAAAAATGGCTTAATAGGCTCATTTTTTTTTTTTCTGAGACAAGGTTTCCCAGTAGCCATGGAGCCTGTTCTGGAACTTGCTCTGTAGAACAGGCTAGCCTCAGACTCACACAGCTCCACCTGCCTCTGCCTCCTGAGTGCTGGGATTAAACGTATGCACCACCACCACCCGGCCATAATTTTTAATGCTTGGCCTGCTGTTGATAGAACGGTTCGGGACAGCTTTAGAAGCATGGCCTTATTGGAGGAGGTGTGCCACTGTTTTGAAAATGTTGAGGTTTTAAGAGTCCACGCCATTCAGGGTTATCTCCCCGGCTCCCCCCTTTTCCTGGTGCTTGCAGATACCTGAGCTCTCAGCTACTGCTGTAGTATTGTGGGATTTTGAACCCTTTAGCCAATGGCTTTTGGGGGTTACTAGCCTTAGGGTGTGGTCTTGTCTGCAGACATGATTGCGAGAGAGAGAGACCTCACCTCAGCTTTGAACTGACAGGACACAGAAACCTCTGTGGGGTCAGGCCTGTCTATTGCCAGGCTTCTCACCATGACGGTCGCATACTCTAACCCTCAAGAACTGTAAGCAAGCCTCCAATAAACTCTTTCTTTACAAGCTCCCTTGGTCATGGCGTTATGTCACGGCAACAGAAAAGTAGCTAAGACAGTCACGTTGTTGAAGTGGTGGCTCACAGGAACTACAAATACTATGTGAGAGGGGCTTCAGCGGGGTGCTCACACGGCAAAGGGAAAGCTCCTTATTTAGACGCGCTCCTGTGTGGAGTGTTTGGGGATGGTAGCCGCTCAAAAGCGGCAAGCTTGGGCAAAACAAAGCTGCTCCTCAGAAAAATGGCCCTTCCACACTGTAGTCAAAAAACTACGTAGAGAGCCCCGGAAAGAGCCAGGCACGTGGTAGGCAAAGATGAAACTCAATCTCAAAGTACAGGGCAGTCTGCCAGTTGCATCGCTATCTAAGATGAGGAATTATTGACAGAGTTTGCAAACAGGGCATGATGATCTCCAAGTGCATGCAAGTTGCTTTTAGGACATCAAGAAAGAATCCTCAGAGACTGAGGCATGGGGGAGCAGTGTGTGAAGATGGGGTGCAGCTGCTGGAGCTCCACACAGACAGGACCCTGAAACTCAAGCTGCTTTTCTAGGAGATAGCGCCATCTCAGTATTACCCTCACCACGCTGACGCTGTCGGCTGAGCTGATTTTCCAAGGAGGGCTTTCTGAGCTGAGATGGATTCCTATCTTTTTCTACCAGATTCCAAAAACAAATGTAGACCCCGGAGGATGCATACTTAGAACTCTAAAGGATTTTTCTAGGTAAAAATCTACTCTGCCATCTCTTAAAACAAATGAGTTCCATTGCACAAATACATTCATGTCAAACTATTTCGAAAAGCACTATGTGTCAAGCACCATAGATCATGTTTGAGTTTTTATTCCAGTATTAGACATCGCTGTAAGACACAGAAAGGGAGGAGGTGAAAAGGCTTGAGCAATTGTTTTTCATTGTTGACAACTTTTTCTTAATGTTAGTTCCAGTTTAATTGAAATTATTTGCCAAGGTAAACATATTTACTATGTGGGGAAATGTTTCCTGATGCAGGTCGAAGGGACTCAGTGAGACTACGGAGCAGTGATTTTGGCAAGTGTTGTGGAAAAAGCAATTAACTCAGGCTTTCAGAGGATGATGGTGCAGGCCTGTCTTTCACACTGCTGGGAAACCGTCACAGAGAAAAGCTGGCTGGGTCCAGGGTTTCCCAAGGGTTTCCAGGTCCAGATCCACTCAGCCTGTGCTTTCCTTACAAGTTCAGCTTTAGTGAAGGGCATTTTGTGCAGAAAGAGCTATTTTAGTTGCATAACCTAAAATCTCAATAGCAGCAAGCAATGCTCTCTGTCTCTTCCGGGGAAGGCCAGCTCTGCAGATCCGGGAATGAGTGATGATGGGCAGAAAGAAGGAAAGAAAGCAGGAAGGCTATGCGTAATTAAGGACCCAAAGTCCAAATGGCTGGTTTTGATCAACATGTACCCTTTGCCTAATGCTAATCCATTTGTTCATTTATTGGAGTTTAAAACTGAGCCCTGTGCCCTCCAGCCTCAGCAAGCAAAGACATCATTTAAAATACCCAAACACAAATGTGCTATTTATTCCCATGTAAAAGAATCATTCTTACAGCGACTTACATTTTTTTTTCTTCAGGAAGCTAGATCTTTTCAAGTTATTTACCATGTTGTCAATTATTACCATCATTAATAATGATAATGACAATCACTGAGCCCCAGAAATGTGCTGCGCAATAAATAGAGCACTGAACTAGGCTTCAGCCCAACCCCGAGAAACAAGGGTGGTTTTGTTTTACCCCGGAGTTCACAAAGCAGGGATGGCAAATATCAAGAAGGTCTGGACCCATTATCTTCCCTCATCTTTTTCTTTTTTCATTTCAAAGCTCCCTTTCTGCAATTCCTTGTGCATACAGAGGGTGTGAATCACAGCCAGCCTCTATGTATGACCTGGCACAGGCTCCACAGCCCTTGCCGTTTGCCAGGCTGGCACTAACTGCCAGATGCCCCCAGCTGAGTGGGGCTGGATGTCAGTGCCACTGGAAGCACTATTAATGGAATCTGTTATCAAGTCACAAGACAAGATGCCAGTCTGGCACCAGTTTGTAAACTGGAAGTGCATGGGGGGGACACAGACTCCCTGTCTGGCAATGAATGGCTAAGCCGCGAAACCAATTGACTGAGTACCTACTAGGAATTAGCCTGTCAGAAATGACTACGGTGGGCAAGGGAGGAGCATGTGTTTGTGGGTCTGTCTGTCTGTGTGCATGTATGTGCTTTCATCAGCTTTGTAAATGCATGTAGAAAGACACCCAGGGAATAAATAATAGCTAAGGTTCTTGGCTGGTGTCTTGCCTGGATTAATGTGTTCTGATAGCATTATGAATATAAATATAAAGTGAAACATTAGGAGCAAGAGTAGGAATTGAATAATAACTCTTTTCTGAAGAGTAATTGCTTTGGAATAATTTACCCTCGCAATTTTCATGGGTGCCTAGAATAAATACGTAATTTGTTTTGATCATTTCACTTCATAAAATCTGAGTTAATACAAATTTGAAGGGACATCAACCTCCACTGCCTCTGCTTCCCACTCTAGATTCTGAATCTTGGCTTTAAAGATGAGGAAGATGCTGTTATGGTTTGGTCATGTCTCCCATAAGAGCCTTGAAGAAATAGGTGACTGGGGGTGGGGTGATTTTGAAGGTCCCTTCTGGTCTCTCTCTCTCTCTCTCTCTCTCTCTCTCTCTCTCTCTCTCTCTCTCTCTGTGTGTGTGTGTGTGTGTGTGTGTGTGTGTGTGTGTGTGTAAATTCCCTCTATCATATATCTGCTTTGCCATACCCTTCCCACCATGAAGGACTGTGACACTCAACACCAAGGAAAACCCTTCTTCCTTTATGGCAGGTATTTGGTCACACCAATAGGAAAGTTATTATCACACCTTTCTTATTTCTGCCTCATTTTAGCTCAGTTGTCTACAGGACAAGGCTCACAAATGAGAAATGTCAGAGCAGAGAAGCAAATGGCATTTGCTATCTTTCCCTTTTCTGACCTACATAGAAGACCAGAAGTCACCACCACCATGGAAACTCCTAAAGTGTAAGTTTTTTCAAAAGTCTATGTGAAGACTTTTTACTGAGAAGGAAGGAGAACACGAATGCACTTAGCCTTCTCCTCTGTCCTCTTAGCTTCTGTCAGTCAGCACAGTTCTCAGCAGTCCTCTCTATCCCAGGCTCTGAGTAGAAACACAGAATCCCAGGCACACACATATATGGATGCAGAACACATGCGTGTGTGATAAAGATTGATGTCTACCTTTGGACAATGCACATTAGGCTGAGCTCCAAATATCACCTTCATTTTTTGTATAGTTACCTCAGTAGGAGTTACCTACATGTTTAAGGGAAAATTTGGTTTAGGCCAATTAAATTTGTTTTTCTTTTATTAATTAGGCATGTAAAATAGTCAAAATACCTATATTATTCAAAAAGAATTTTCCTGCATACACACATATTTTACAAGTGTAGTCAATGGGCCCCTACTGTTGGAACTCAGTTGGCTATGGTTTCATTTCCTCCTCACAGGGAGAGATGGACTGATTGTTGGTCATTTCTAGAAGAGGTGCTTTCCTATTCAATGGGAAAGGAGAAGATCTGAGCCCCCTACCTTTAAACTCGTAATTACAGGGCACAGATTAGCTATGAACCTTCTGTCAGTCAACCTATCAGTTAAAAAGCCTGGGGAGTTTTACTGTGTCACCTCCAGACACTGGCCAGCAAATCGCAGGACAAGAAAAAGCAGTTAAGCTGTGCAGCTGCTCCTTAAAGGAGTAAGTCACAAAACAATCCCACACCAGTTTGGAATTATGATTAATAAAATGGTTATTTATTTAAAGGAAAAACTTAGAGGTCACCGTCCTAGACAACAGCCCTCTGCACGACCAGGAAAAGAGTCTGGTAGCCGGAAGCGGAGTCTGAAGCAAGAGAGTGAGCGCACAGCTACTGCTGCTTTTTCAAGCCAAAGAGACCGTGCCCAAGTGGGCTGGTATCTTAAAGGCTATTGGCTGAAGGAGCAGAAAGAGCTCCTGCAGCACCTCCTCTTGTGTTGGAGGGCTGGACGATTTCAGGTTAGTGGTCTAGGTCCATCCTTCTGCCCTCTGTTAGGGCACAGTAGTGCACAGAGATGGAACATGGGCCAAAATGCACAGTACCCTTCTTTATGGGAAAAGCGCCAAGGACATTTGCATCATCAGTAGACTGTGAGGTTTGTCACCCTCTGGAATCACCTTGTTCCACTGCTCATCTGTGTGTAGTCTCACTCTTAAGAAACGGATGTTCTGTGACATCACAAACCACTTCTGTCTCCTACTCTATCTCCACAGCATTTCTTGCAGCTCAGCAAATATCTAATGAATGGGTGAGCGTGTTCATTCATCCGCTCTTCAGACACAACCAACAACAAAAATCAGTTCACACCTTTGAGGAGTTCTCAGTTATAACAGAAATAAGTGCTAGACCATTACGGTGGGAGTGTGAGGGGAAGAAATGGGGCAGAACTAGATGGCCCATTTATATTACATGATGTATGATTCCGTATGTACACAGGCATGTTCACTATTCTACCCCCTCCCGCCGTGATTAGTAAGTTATTCTTTCAACAGTCACAGAGTGAGCACTGCTGCTCTCTCAGTTGGTGGGAACCGTGCTAGGCTAGAAAGCTGTCAGTCCTAGGCAGCTTAGTGCTGATGATAAGATGGCATAGAGTCCAGGATGCCAAGAGCTTAGCAGGCATCGCTAGTTAACCTAGGCATCCGGTAGAAGTAGGCAGCTGATTTGGGGTCATTTGAAGTCGAGGTGACTTCAAGTTCAATATACATTGTACATGCTCATTTTGTAGCAGATGTAATGGTAAGGTAATGGTCTCTGAAGCTGTGGTGGTTTGAATGAGTGGGCTCCATAGGCTCACGCTTGGTCCTCAGTTGGTGAAACTGTTTGGGAAAGATTAGGAGGTGTGGTCTTGTTGGAGGATATATGTCAATTTATAAAGCCTATCAGCCACACACACATACCCCACGGCCTGCTGGCTGTAGTTCAGGAAATGAGCTCTCAGCTGCTTCTCCAGCACAATGCCTGTCTGCCACCACACTCCCCACCATGATGATGATGGACTGACCCTCTGAATCTGTAAGCAAGCCCCAAGTAAATGGTTTTTTTAAAAATAAGTTGCCTTGGTCATGGTTACTCTTCACAGAAATAGAACACTAAGACAGAAGTTGGTACAAGGACTGGGGTATTATTATTAATCATGACCTGATCATGCTGCTTGTTGGTGAAATATGGAAGACTTTGAGACTTGGGATTAGAAAACTGGTTGCCTTTTTTCTAAGTAGGACTTAATGGGCCACTATAGTTGTAGGACCATGGAAGACAGTAGAGCTGAGGGAGATTTGGACTATGCAGGCCTAGCTCGAGAGGTTTCAGAAGGGAAGAATATGAACAAGTAGCCAGAGACCACTCTATGATATTTTGGCAAAAAAAAATGTGGCTGCTTTTTGCCTTAACATAAAAATCAGTCTGAAGCTAAATTAAAGAGTTTTTAAATGAATGGCATTGGCAGAGAAGATTTCAAGACAACCTAGAATTGTCTGTGTCACACGGTTATCATTGATCACTCTTAGGCAGATCTAGAATGACAAGGAGTAAGTGGGGCAAAGAGAAATACAGAATATACAGTTTGAAGAGAAAAGGGACACTAGACATGTAATGTTGGAGCCAAGTCTTGTGTTCAAGATGGTGAGGTTATAGAAAAGGCTGATGCTAAATGGAATAAAGAGAGTGGTGTCCTCAGGGCAAGACCCTACCCAACTAATCCCTCAACCAGGGAAAGGAAAAGGCTGAGGATTCCCTAAGACTAAACAATAGAAAGCTTTTATAAATGTCATTCAAGGAGGAGACCAAGTTTCAGCAACAGCAAACAGAAGAACTTGACAGCTATAGCCATGTGGTTCTGAATTAGAACTAAGAAGGATACAGGAAAGGGATTGCCTCCACAGGTTTTCTCTGAGGTTAAAGAAAGTCTCTGAGACCAAGTGAATGGTAGATGAGTCCCTGCATGAAGCTGTGAAGGTGAAACCTGGTTTGCATTGGACACCTAAACATGTTGGAAATGCCAGAGCCACGGGATACCTGAAAGTTGCAGACGTGGAATAGAACCAGCCCAAAAGAGACAAGTGTACTGAGTCAACAAAGCCAAAAGGAATTGGAGAACTGAAGAGAGATTTGACATCAAACATGGAGATGCAGAACTTGGAGTTTGCCCTACAGTATTTCCTCTGTATGCCCACTTTCCTCCCTTTTGGAATGGTAATGTATATTCTATGCCATTGTATGTTGGAAGTATGTGATCCGTTTTTGTTTTTGTTTTGTTTGTTCAATTGATTTTTTTAATTTTTATTTTATAGGGGATTACAGTTAAGAGATTTCCTTGAGTCTCAGAAGAAACATTGGACTTTTAGCAGTCTTGAGACTGGGAAAGACTATTCAAATTTTCGAAGTTGTACTGAATGCAGTTTGCTTTATCATGTGACTACAAGTCTGTGAGGTCCAGGAAACAGAATGTAGTGGTTTGAATGAGAATAGCTCTCTTAGGCTCAGATGTTTGCATACTTGGTCTCCAGTTGGTGAGCTGTTTGGAAAGGATTAGGAAGTGTGGCCCACTTGATGTAGACTTTGAAGTTTCAAAAGCCCATGCCAGTCTATCCGTTTCTCTCTCTCTTTCTCTCTCTCTCTCTCTCTCTCTCTCTCTCTCTCTCTCTCTCTCTCTCTCTTTCTCTGTCTCTGCCTGAGGACCAGGATGTGAGCTTTCAGTCACTTCTTCAGCACCATGCCTGCCTACCTGTCACAACACTTCCCACTGGATGATGTTGAACTAACCCTATGAGTCTGTAAGCAAGCCCCTAATGAAGTATTTTCTTCTATACATAGCCTTGGTCATGGTTTCTCTTCAGATCGATAGAATACTAACCAAGACAGAAGCTATGTAGAAATACCCATGAATTCTGGAGAGCTGCCTATGAGCAATTCATCTTTCTTTCCTTAGTTATTTCCCAATGTAGGGCTTTGCTTTCAGTTTTCAGGATCAGAATCAGGACTTAGCCAGAGCGTTTGCCTTAGTCAGGGTGACTATTGCTGTGATGCAGGGAGGAAAGGGTTTCTCTGACCATCACTGAGGAAGTCAGGACAGGAACTCAAACAGGGCTGGAACCTGGAGGCAGGAGCTGATGCAGAGGCCATGGAGGAGTGCTGCTTACTGACTTGCTCCACGTGGCTTGCTCAGACTGCTTTCTTATAGAACCCAGAACCACCAGCCTAGGGATGGCACCACCCACAATGACCTGGGCCCTCCCTCTCAATTATTAATTAAGATAATGCCTTACAAGCTTGCCTACAGCCCAATCTTATAGAGGCACTTTCTTAATTGAGGTTCATCCCTCTCTGGTGACTCTAGCTTGGGAAAGGTTGACATAAAACTAGCTACCACAGTGTAGAATGTTTTCAAATACCATTATTTCACTCTTGGCTTAAGGACCCATGGTCTTGGGACTGGAGGTCTTTTAGGTAATGAGCCACCTGGTATCAGGAAAGATTGTATGTATTGTTATTATGTACAAATGTATTGAATACATGCTATGGTTTCAATATATCCCTTTACCATAACTTACATGGAGTCTAATCTCCTCCAAACAGGTAGCTAATAAGAGACTAGGCCATGAGAATTCAGGTCACTTAAATAGGGTCAGTCCCTGCATTAAAGAGGCCTAGAGGAACTCACCCGTCTTTCTACATTTTGAGAAGTCATAGGAGGCACCGTTGGAGAGAAATGGGCCATCACCAGTCACCAGTTCTCCTGGTGCCACAGTTTCAGACTTCCCGGCTTTGAGGACTATGAACAATAAAATTATCTTATTTATAAACGACCCAGCCTAAAAATATTTTGTTATAGAAGTCCAAACAGACACAGAGCACAAAGACTAAACTGCAGCTTTACCTGTGCCCCAAATGAAGATTTGGTGCATGGTTGAAGTAGTTGCCTTGTAGTTTCGTAGCTAGCAACAATAAATGGATGTTTGTTAGGCAGTCATTGTGCAGCTGGCCTCCACTCTACACATTCTATTGGCTGGCATATTTAATACTCATAGCTGTCCTCGGAGGTGGCTATTGTTACTGTAGCATCTTACAGAAGAGGAGGCTAGCCTGAGGCTTGAGTGGTTTGACTTTAAATCACAAGACTCACAAGTGATAGGATGAGGCAGAACCCAGAAAGCCACTTTTGAGACACAAGCCCTAACCATTCATCATTGCTGCTATTTATTGAATGCCTACTGGGTGCCAGTGACTTATTTTTTTAATCTCTGTAAGTCTATTTATTTTATTTTATTTTTAGATTTGGGGTGTGTGTGTGTGTGTGTGTGTGTGTGCAGGGGGAGGTGAGAAATCAACATTGTGTCTTCCTCAATTGTACTCCACCTTATTTTTTGAAACAGGGTCTCTCACTGAACCTGGAGCTCACTGGTTTGGCTAGACTGAATAGCTGCAATCCCAGGGATCCCCACAGCTCTACCACCCCAGTGTTGGGATTATAAGAACATACCATCACGTCTAGCTTTTTCCTAGGCACTATCAGTTTGAACTCAGGATTTTATGTATGCATGGCAAACATTCTACCTACTGAGCCATTTCCTCAGCACCTATAGCTCTGTTTCTTATATAAACACTGAAGATAGGTGTTAACTCCTCATTTTGCAGACAAGGACATTTACAGATGGCCCAGTAAGTCCCAGTATCAGGGTGCCAATCCTGTCTGTCAGCCATCACTTGTCGGAAAGACGTCCGCTCCACCTCACTGTCTAGGCTGCTTATGGGACATTCCTTTTCTCTGAGCATCTGCATCTCACCTGGCTCTTGCTTTATTTTGTTTCCTTGGATCAAAAGCAGAAACAAGAAGTTTTCATTAAGCATTCATTGGGAGGGTCTATGTTCCTTTCTGAGAATTTTAATTTTTCACACTCATATGCCACCTTGCATCTTTCCAGTAATGTTCATTTCCATAGAATCATCTGTTCGTTGCAACAACTTTGGACTATAGAAAGAGGGCATTATTGCCCGTCTTCCGAAATGAATAAACCTCACAATAAACAGAGGGTAAATAAGATGCCCAAAGGGCCTGCACCTGGTCCTGCTCCACTCTCATTTACTTGCCTTTGTTTCTACTTTCTGTAAACATCCTGAAGAAAATGTGATAGGTGGGAGAGTCTGTAATAGAGATATCTGAAAAGAGAAGAGAGGACCACAGCTAGACACAGAGTACTGAACTCACATATTTGCCACTGCAACTTCCTGAAACAGTGTTAAAAGAAAATGCAGTAGCAACATTCAGAGTCAAGTTATGTAGAAGGGCTCAATTTCTACACACTAGGAACTCCAGGAAGGAAATACACAGAAAGAACTACCGAAACAAAAAAATTTAATCCAGAACTAAATAATAAATTTTCAGATTGAACTGGTCAGTGCAATATCAAACTCAGCATATGTAAAAATACCCACGTATGGAGACATCATGATGAAATTCCAAAGCGCTAGGAATGAAGAGAAGATCATAAACGCATCTAAAACGGCATAATAGAACGGGGAAGCGGAATGGCATGTCACTTCTCAAAAGTGGCAGCAGAAACTAGAACAGAACAACGGTTTCAGAAATCTAGGAAGGAAAGGGGGAACATCTAGGAGAAATTACCTGCAGTATAACATTCTAAAGTCATCCAAACCATCAATCACTCATGAGGCTAAAACAAAAACACTATATATACATATATATGATATTATGTACACAGATACATTTAAAAAAATCTCAGCCTATTAACTCTCAATATGTCCTCTCTTAAGAAGACACCGGAGGGTGTCTTATCATAGCAAGAAAAAACAAAAACTAAGAAAGCAGACATAAGGTGAGAACAAGAAAATGGGAGACTTGGAACATAGGAATATTTGAGGAAGGACAGAAAATCCCAATGGCAGTGATCTTGGGATTGCTCAGGAAAACACAGAGCTGTGTGACTAGGCCATATCCAAACAATAGGAAAAACTAGGCTATATCTAAATAGTAGGGGAAACAGGACTCTAGAAGCATACTTGTACGACGAAGTGAAATTGATAGAAAAAGATAGGTTTGGCCATACAAAGACGCAATACATACCTAGAAGCTTAGGAATAAGGGGCTGGCAAGATGGCTCAGAGGGTAAAGGTGCTTGCCCTGCAAGTCTGACCACCTGAATTGAATCCCTGGAACCCATGGTAAAGTGGAAGGGGAGAAGCGACTCCACAAACTTGTCCTCTGATCTCTAAATATGTGCTGTGGCACACCCCACCCCCAATCATGCACATACAAAACAGTAACAAATAAAATTTAAACGCTTAGAAATAAGACTCTAAGCAAACACAAAAATAAAATTTTATTTTTGAAATTTTATCATAAATATAAGCTGAATATGGTGGTATGGGCCTGTTATTCTCGCCCTTGAAAGTTGGAGGCAGGGAGATTAGAATCTCAAGGCCAACGAGGAGTAGGTAGAAACAGAAAACAAATTTAAAGGGTATATAAGTACAGTATACAACATGGATTGACTTTTAATAATAGTAACATGTTCATAAAAATAAGCATTAAATATTGAATGAGTAAAATTATGGCATAATTATCTTGGGAGAAAAGAGGGACGAGGGGCATAGGCAAGTACAAAGTAGTACAATTCTTCATTTCCTGTAGTAAGGTAAGTAGAGATTGTTTACAAAGAAATGATGTTGCTGTTGCATGTATACTGTAGGGAAACAGCCAAGAGTTGAACATGCTTGCCTCTAAAGCAGTGGTTCTCAGCCCGTGGCTGGCGACCCCCTCACAGGGGTCACATATCAGATATCCTGCAAATCAGTAATTCACACTACAATTCATAACAGTCGAAAAATTACAGTTATGAAGTCACAATGAAAATAAGTTTATGGTTGGGGCTCACAACAGTATTAAAGGGTCACAGCATTAGGAAGGTTGGGAACCACTGCTCCAGAGAGCAGCGAGAAGAAAAGAGCTCGGGAGATAAGGATTTTACAAACGAGGACAGAAACTTCTTGCCTATCATGCCTCCCTTTGTCCTTGGCAATAAAATCCCAGTTTTCTTCAGGAGAGCAGTGTGTTATGAAGAAAGCTTGGTTTTCAGCCATTCTTCCAGCTGCGTGTGGACGAAGGGATCCAGGCACAGCAGGGTGGACAACGTCTTATCTTTACCAGGTTCTTCCCTCTGCCTGCAATGCAAACATGTCTCCTGCTCACTGTGACTGAGAACAGAGAAGAGGAAAACTAGAAGTCCATGTTTTCAAGAACACCAGGAACGGACAAGGCAACACAGGGCCGATCACCCCTAAATAAATTTTATCATGAGAGAGTAGGCCTTGTATATTTAAGACATTGTTTGGGGTTTCTGCTAAAGTGAAACTAATGCTATTACATGTGTCTTGAGGACTCTACTTAGCTCCTTAAACTAAATACAATGTGGGTACAAACTGATGTTTTCAAAGGAATCAAATAAAACTAAGCACCACTTTGGAAAACTTCCTTATGACTCTGGTTGTCCACCTGGAGAGTAAAGTTCCTTTGTTCAGACTTCACTGGTGAAGATGTCTGAGATGAATATGGCCTGGATGGAACTCACGCCAGATGAGACATTGTAGAAGCAAAGACCAGAAGACTTGAATATATGACAACAGAAACGATCCAAATAAAATCACGTTGAAAAAGTTAAACTGAAAAACAAAAAGCCCAGCCAATCATTGTGATACATTCCTACAACCCCAGTACTTGATAAGCTGAGGCAGAAGGATCACATAGTCAGGGCCAGCCTGGGCTATCTAGTGAAACTGACTCAAAAATGTTTAAAAACACAATTAAACTGTTTTAAAAGTTCAATATACATGAGATTAGAGTGCCAAAAGAGGAGGAAGGAAGGGCTTTCCTTAAAAGTTGCCTGGAAATAAGTAGCTAAAATGCCCATATTTGTTAAAACCAATACATCCATAGATGTAAGATGCTTAATCAATCTCAAGAACAAGGAACATTAAATAAGATTTCTTAAAATCAGATAAGATGGAAAATCTTTAAAATAACTAGAGGATAAAGGGCATACTATGTGAAGAACGATAAGAAATACAAGTGTTTTCTCAGAAGCAATGGAAGTCAGAAGGCACAAGAGCAATGATTCAAAGACAAGAAAAATATGCAACTCTTAGTCTAGCATTCCATATCCAGACCCTCTCCAACCTACATTTAATAATAAAAGCAAAGACCTTTTTGACATGCTAATTCTGTTTGCAAATGGTTCAGGGGCAGCAGAGTTCTCCACCCGGAACAGTAAAGCAAGTCCTTCGGGGAGAGAGAAAATGGTACGGCGTAGAAATATGCACACACACAGCTGGATCTGCCCACTGCACTGAGCAAATGGACAGAAGGTCCTTTTCTCCTCAAGATTAAGAAACTAAAACCAAGTCTATAGCCCAGCAGGGAGAGACAGCTTAGCATGCCAAAGGCCCTGGGTTCGACTTCTCAGCACTGCCTAAAAGTAGGGAGGTGAAGGCATGCAGGCACATAATGAGGTCCCAGCCATCCCAGAAGTGGAAGCCAGAGGCTCAGGATATCAAACTCTTGGTTGGCCAGCTAGAGGCCGGACTGGCCAGCTAAAGGACTGGATAACAAATGAGGTCATGACCAATTGTATTTAACCTTAAGCTAGAGATTCTACTTAGTACGGAACAAGAAAAAAATGTACCTGGATTCAAGATGAGTAAGCAAAATTCATCTAGTTTTCAGGCCATGTGATTGTAAATGTAGAAAATCTGATGTAATCTGCCAGAAAGTTAATAATTTTTATCAAAGTTTAAAATGAAGTCAATATACAAAAAAACTCCAATTTTATTTCCATATACCAGTAAAAGACAATGACAAATTTAAAGGATTGTTAGTTATAATAGCACCAGAAATATAAAAATGCTGACAGGTAAATGCAAGAAAATTATACAAGACACGTCCGCTGAAAACTACAAACCGTTGCAGAAGGTACCTGAAGAACTAAAGAAACTAAACAAGACTCAAGGTTGCAAAGAAAGGTTCTCTCCCTGAATTAATCTGTAGATTAATTCCATCAAAATTAATCTCCATCAAAACTCCAGCAACTTACTTTTATAGAGTTGACAAGCTGATTCCAAAATTTATGTGGAAGAGCAAAGAGCAGAGTAGCTGAAACAGCTTGTATAAGAACAGTAGGCTGGGCATCAGATTCAGTAAGGTCAAGCTTTCCTCTAAGCAATTAGCACACTGTGCATGGTTTGTGGGGTCTTGTTGCTGCTGCTGCTGCTGCAGCTGCTGCTGTTATTGTTGTTGTTTTGGGGGTTGGGTGAGATAGGACCTTGTTTAGCCCTGGCTTGCCTCTAACTCACTATGTAGCTAAGAATGACCTTGGACTCTTCTAGATCCTCTTGCCTTCACGTCCCAAGTGCTAGAACTAGACTTTCTAGCTTTCTAGACTGATACTTACACTGGCTCTCAACGCTCCACTAAACTGTCTCACCAGCATCTCAACCCAATCAATTCAAAGCTCACTTAAATTCCAAGGCCACACACCTGCTAGGTGTCTAGAGGATCTCACCTCCTCTCAATCACGGGTGCTAGCACCTAGTAATCACCAAACACACGCGGCAGTATAGAAGAGGCAAGAATAAGATAAAGTTTCAATCTTTATAACTGGAGTGGCTGAAAATGGCTCATCAGAAAAACAAACAACAAAAGTCCAGGGAAGGCACACTGCATTCCAGAGAGAAGATGCTGAGGCTGTAGAGGTTTCAAAGTGCTGGCAGGATATCCGGGCAGAGGGCTCCCGTGGACAGTTGGAAAAGCCGCCATACATGACAGATTATTGATCTTAGTTACAGAGATGACAGTTCCAGAGGCCTTCTGAAAAGGTTTAAACTGTGGTTTGACAGGAATCATGGTGTTTCTAAGAGGGAAAGAACTCTGAACCGTTCAGCTGTGGAGGACAAACCATCAGGGAGGCAGAGAAAGAGAGGGAGGTTGAGAAGGGGTGACACGCTGGAGTGTGCATTTGACCAGTCAGGCCAGGCAGCAGCAAGTCAGATCTTTGTGCTGGTCTTTTCTAGGTAGTTCTTGGAAGTGTGGCTTCTTTTTCCCTCTTTGTCCAGCTACGTCTCTTCCCTCTACATCCTTTCCTTGCCTCTATTTCTTTTTCTAGTACCTCCCCAAGGAAGGCTGTGAGGAGGACAAAGGCCCAGCTGTGGCTTTCTCATCCCACTGTACCAGGAGGCTAGACAGTAAGGGGTGATGAAGCAGAAAGTCTTAAGGCACTGGCTGCCCTTTTAGATCTGCGCATTAATACTGCAGCGTTGACAGCCTGCCTGAGAGAGGCTGAAGGGATGTGTGTTCTGCATGTCTGGAATTTATTCCTTTGGCTCTGTAAGATGTGACGCCGCATAATGGCTATGAAAAGATCATTTTGATCCTCTGACTGTCTTGGGAAAGTTCCAGAAAAGCATATGGACATGAGTTTCTGGACCTGCATAGAAGGAGCCTTCCGTTAGCAACTGACTGCAGGTTGGCTCTCACTTCCGGGCCAATGCTTCTCACCTTTGTTTCATCCTGTTTTCACTCAGGCGACAAAAGGCTTAAGTGTATCCAGTTGAAAGCATGGAAAATATTAATGTGAGACCAAGCCATCATTATGACACATATCAATTTCTCACCTCTTGAGCGGTGCACAAAGGCAGGTCTCTGGATATTAACCCGGCTGGGAGTGAAGAAAAGGAGGTCTGGAGGGGTCTGGACACATGCTGTGAAAATAGGAGCTTTTACCACGTAGGAGCCCAGCATCTTTGGCTATAAGTCGACAGAAAAGTAATTATTTTACAAAACATCTTCCAAGGAACGGTAAGTTGCTTAAATATACTGCAGCAAACTGCTCTGTATCCATGATCATAGGTTTTAGGCATATTGGAGGAATTATTCATTTTTCACTAGAACAGATTTCAATCTATGTGTGGTGGGTTAAATGAGGATCACCCCCAAAGACTCATGTATTTGAATGTTTGGCTCCCATTTGGAGGACTGTTTAGGAAGGATTAGGAGCTGTGGCCTTGTTGGAGGAGGTGTGTCACTGGAGGTTTCAGGAACCCGGTCTCTCTGCCTCCATCTTGTAAATTAGATGTGAGCTCTTAGCTACAGCACCATGCCTGCCTGCCCACCACCAGGATCCCACCATGGTTTTCAGGGTTACCTCTGAAGCCATTAAATAAGCCCCCAATTAAATGTTTTCTTTCATAAGCTGTCTCAGTCATGGTATCACTTCATAGCAATAGAACAGTAACTAAGACACCATGTATATTCTACTTTAAAGTACTTGAGGCAGAAGGACCCCTAAGTCCACCAGTTTGAGATCAAGCTGGGAAGCATAGCAAAATCTTCTTAAAATAATAATAAACATAAAAGTCGGGTACAGTAGAGTGCATACCTGTAATCTCAGAACTCGGGAGGTGGAGGAAAGAGGATCATGAATTCAAGGTCAGCCTGGGCTGTGTAGTAAGCCCCTATCTCAAAACAGCTGACAGTTAAGGCTGGGGACATGGTTTAGCAGCTAAGAAAACTGGTACTCTCATAGAGAACCCATGCAAGCAGCTCTCAGCTACCTCAACTGTAGCCCCATGGGATCCATCGCCCTCTCGTCACCTCCTTTGAACGCCTATACTCCCATAAACATACCCACACACAGACACACACGTATATACATAATTAAAAATAGATCATATTTTAAAAGCAGACCATCCAGTTAATTAACAAGATGAAATACTTGGGTAGGCAGAGAAGCCTAAGTTTCCTTTAAGCATCTAGGTATTGAGTCAGAAAGTAATCACCAATTATATATTTTAAACTTCTTTAAAATCTTTCTTTGCTGGATACCTGATGTGTGTGTGTGTGTGTGTGTGTGTGTGTGTGTGTGTGTGTGTGTGTGTGCGTGTGCGCGCGCACATGTGTGATGGGACCTAATATGGTCATTAGAAAACTCATGAAATATCAAAGCCCAGACTCTAGTCCCTGGAAATAGTCTATGCCCCTAAGGTTGCTTTTCACAATGAGCTCCCAGAAGAATGCCTGTCAAGTGGTCTCCCGGGAGCCAATCTTTATTTACTTATCAGTATCTCTGGACTCCTCTTTCAAAACATTCTTGAGATTCATACTGTTTGGAAAAGGAGAAAGAGACTATGTGGAGACAGGGGTTCCCAGGGGCATGAGGCCTTGGCTTTGGCCTCAATACACTTTCCCCTGGAGAAGAGCTCAAAATCATTGTGTAGCTGAAAGGCAAAAAAAAAAAAAAGTGGTCAGCCTTAAATGGACAGGCTTTGTTTTTCTATGTCATTTGTCATTATACCATTAAGTCCACAAGCAAATGACTGATGTATTAATTTGAGAAATAGGAGCTATAAGCACTCTTTTGCAAACTAAACATGTATGGTTACAGATAGTCAATCTTAGGGAATCTGGCTATCAACTTAGACCTAGAGAGTGTTCCCACTCCCCAGAGCCTTAAAGTTAATGGACAACAAGGGGTGAGTCAGCAGAAAGAAAAGGGGGCTGTTGGGGTCTTAGACAGTATTTGGGGACTATAGAATTCCTCCACAAGTCTTAGCAAGGGAATGATGCCTGTGGAAAGTGAACAGGGAGTCCTCAGCTGTGACAGAGGCTTTCTCCCCTCAGAGAATCAATAACTTGGAGGGCTATGATGCCAATAACGGTCACCGAAGGCACACCAGGCCAGGGTCTTCTGCGTCATTTATCCCACAGGACAGTGGAAGGTTGAGGTTCAGAAAAGAGTTTTATTATAGGTGAAAATGTAGGGGAAAGGAGGTGAACAGAGTTCTTGTACAGCAGGAGTGGACCCCAAGAAAAGGGTATCATTGAGGGTGCCATTCTAAGAGTTAATAAAGCTTTACTGAGCTGAATCATGCGGGCTGGCTAGATGCCCCACCTACCAGGGGTTTATACATCTCTCCATCCCTTGTCTACACTGGAGTTTGAGTCACACTTTCCAGAGCCAATGAAGTCTGAGCATACTCAGCTTCCAGGCACTACACTTATCAAAGTTGCTGTGCAAAAGGAGAAGAAAAGATAAAGGCAAGCAACCAGAGCAGGGACTAGAACCCTAAACGCTTGGGTATTTCTCACCTCTGCACCAAAGACAGAACCGGTTGTCAAGGACAAGATGCTGAACACTTCATCTTTGAGGTCCCTGCCCATAAACTACCTGACTAGTTTCTTCTGTCTTCATCAGAAAGATGTGTGTGTTCTGTGGCTTTCTTCACACTGGTTCCCCAGTTTTACATGGTTGGCCTAAGGGTTTTGTTTGTTTGTTTGTTTTGTTTTGTTTTCCTTTGTTTTGGTACAAATAAACAAGAGAAGAATGCTGACTGGTCTCACCTGGGTCCATGTTTGACTTAACTCTGTGCTGCTGCCGTTGACACAACATTCTGAATTTTGCAATTTAATTTTGCATTGGACCCCATGAAATTATGTAGCTAGCCTTGAAATTGAGCAGTGGTTCAGTTCAGCAATCTGTAACATGGGGGTGGAGACTGGGGATGGGGAAATAGTTCCCCAAAGCAGTGGATAGATGGCAACCTGTAACAAATCGTACAGAACAGTAAGGCCACAGAAACAGAAACCAGTTACTATCCTCTAACAATCTCACAGAAGGACAGACATTCTTTTCAAAATTTCCATTTTCCAATTTCTGGAAAATTAAGAAAGAACGGCAACCTCCAAATGCCGTAGGAAAATGGTAAATAGAAACAGAAAAAATTCACAGAGAGGAATGTTATAAACATATATGCTCGTGTATGACTACCGGTAGGATCAAGGGTTTGCACAACAAAAATGGTTCCATTTGAGTACCAGGGTCCATACCCTAAACATGTCGAGACATGTAACGAAGGGGACAGAGTAAGCCCTAAAGTGCTGCTGAGTGCCTCTTAGAGATTCCATGAACTTTTATGCATTAGGAAAAGAAGATGAGTAGAAAGAAAGGGAAGACTGAGAGGGAGGAAGCAGGCAAGTTGACCATGTTTGATTTTTCAAAGTACAATGAGGTTTTCCGAGGAGTCAGCCGGTAGCAACTGTAAAATGAAGGGTAAGCCATATTTAGAGCAATAAATTTTATGAAATGTTAATCGGGCTTACTCTTAGAACTCCCTTTTTCATTATTATGTTTAATACCAAACACTAAAAAATTAATCAGGAAATTCCATCTGGCCAACAATTTCAATTTATGAAATTCCTTTTCCTGCGGAAGATTAAAAGCAATCCCTTGGAGTAAACTGAGCATTCCAAGACAGCCCCCAAACAGCCTGAACAAAGACTCTAGAGTGTCATTTTCTTTTTTATTGGAACATCTTTGAGTCACTTGTAATCTATAAATAAACTTGCATTTTACAGAAATTCCTCTACAAAAAGCAGTGCATGCTTGGAATTCAACATATGAGACTATTTTTAAAAGTGTTTTGATTTTTAAGAAGCTAATTATGGATCTCACATAACACAGGAGTTTTAACTTGGATTACTACAACTTTTGCGTTGCTTCACAACCCTTTAAAGTAATTCTTTCATATACACACCTAATTTTAAGTACAAGTCAAGGCTAATTAAGGATTTTTACTAATTATGGCTGCCCTGATCTAACATAGGGAAAATTGAGTCAGTAATCTTAAATCTGCGGTTAGCATCATTTATCTTAAAAGTGTGTGTGTATGTGTGTGTGTGTGTGTGTGTGTGTGTCCTACTTTTAAATCTCTTGGGCTTCCCAAGGTGTATACCAGAAATTATCTAATAATAAAATTAAATTTTTGTGGCAAAGATCCTCAAATAAAGAAAAGGGCAAAAGGAATTTGGGGAAGGGAGCAACCTTCCTCTTTCCAGAAAGGCATGTTCAAATATAAATATATAAAAAGTGACATTAGAAACACTGAAAACTGGGCCCATATAGATCTGGCCAATTTGAAGGCCGATCTTTGTATTGAAAGAGAAGGGTTGTTAGTGCAGATCAGGGCGCTGTGAAAGCCCATGCTTGGCCCCATTGCAGTCATCACTGTATATAAGAAGGCACAGATGAGAGGACTGAGAATTTTCATATTTTGAAATCCCATGCTTCAGCAAGTAAATGTTCACTGCTCTTTTTTTAACAGCATGTGGCTTAAAACTGCAGGAAGAGAGAAAGCAATTCAAGGAAGAAATTTATTTCTGCCTCTGTCTTAATTGACAAGGATTAAATGCCCAGATACAATCAGGTTTTTGCCCTAGAAAGAAAAAAATCTCTGAGTAGTTTTCTTGAAAGAAATCCTCTGCAGTGAAACAGACACCGCTGCAGTAACCAGCAGCAGAACGGCCCTCAGATAGATACTCAACTCTTGTAGCAGAAACTAATTGATTTTCTGCAATTTGGCCTGTCTTGCCAAATTATATTTCAGACAGAGTGAAAATTACCACTTCCAAGCTTGCTGTTTCTTGATAATTGAAAATGAGTAACAATATTTCTTTTTCAAAGAAGAAAAAGGAAACACAACATTTGATTCTATGGTGCCATACAAAACCAACAAAAACATGTACTCCAACTTCTTTTTCAACCTCAAGAAGAACTTCTGTTAACCTACATTGCACAATGCATTTGATCCACTGCATGCCCAAGTCAATGCAAAGGGGTGTATCATTCTGAAATAAACAACACTTCATATCTGTGTTGCATACATATAGCAGAAGATTTTAGAAGGAGATTTAAAGAAAGAAAACATACCAAAAAAAAAATATTTAAGCCCATCCTTGAAGAAGAGAACCATAGCTATAGACACTACAAGTACCATGGGGAACCACTGTTCTAGGCACTACAAGTGCCATGGGGAATCACTGTTCTAGGCACTACAAGTGCCATGGGGAACTACTGTTCTAGGCACTACAAGTGCCATGGGGAACCACTGTTCTAGGCACTACAAGTGTCCTGGGGAACCACTGTTCTAAGCACTACAGGTTTCATGGGGGAACCACTATTCAAAGCACTACAGGTGTCATGGGGGAACCACTGTTCTAGGCACTACAAGGACCATGGGGAACCACTGTTCTAGGCACTACAAGTGCCATGGGGAACCACTGTTCTAGGCACTACAAGTGTCCTGGGGAACCACTGTTCTAGGCACTACAAGTATCATGGGGAACCACTGTTCTAAGCACTACAGGTTTCATGGGGGAACCACTATTCAAAGCACTACAGGTGTCATGGGTGTTGTAATTTAAAAAGCTGTGTGTGAGAGAAAGACTTCATATGACAGAGATCACGCGGAGGGGTTTTTATTAGGAGAAAGGGAATGTACAAAGAGGGAAGTGGAGTGGGACCGGCCTCTGGGGACAGCAGCAGAAGAGTAGAGAGAGACAGAAAGAAGGGGGAGAAAGAGAGACAGGCAAAGAAGGAGAGAGAGAGGAACAGATGAACAGAGAAAGAGATGGAAGGTGGGCAAGGACTTCCTTTTAAAAGGGAACATAGTGAATGTGTAGAGGAGGTGCTCTTAGTGGCTTCAGCTGAGGACACATCCTGTCAGGACCCCAAGGAAAGGCTAGTACAGATTCTAAATACTAACAATGGAGAACCACCATTCTAGGCACTATAATGTCATAGGGAACCACTGCTATAGGAACTACAAGTGTCATAGAAAACCACTGTTCTAGATACTGCAAGTGTCATAGAGAGGTCATTACATAGCAGTGGTCTCCTGTTGTAGGTCCTGGGAGAAAGGTCACAGCATCTAAAATGATGCTTTGATGCTTTTGATGTCTTGAAAACTAAACTCCACACTCTTCATTTTGACATCTGTGATGATCACTCAACTCTGACAGATTATGAAATGTCAAACTGGACACCATAAATCATGATAACATTACTTGAAATTGCACTAGTTCCACTGTGGTAAAAGATAATAAAGTTATTTTAATAAATCTGTATAAACTTTTAAAAATAATGGGCTCGGGCTGGAGAGATGGCTCAGAGGTTAAGAACACTGATTGTTCTTCCAGAGGTCTTGAGTTCAATTCCCAGCAACCACATGGTGGCTCACAACCATCTGTAATGAAATTGGGGCCCTCATCTGGCCTGCAGGCATACAGGCAGACAGAACAGTGTAAACAAAATAAATAAGTAAATCTTTTAAAAAAATCATGGGCTCTGCATCACTGTAAAATATTCTTCAGAGGTTCTATACCCATATACTGCAGCAACCATAGAAAAGAAAACAACTTTACAGAATGAACGCAAATAAATATTAGACTAAAATGTGACCGCTGTTCGCTGGAGTGACATTTTATATAGTCTTCTGTTTGCCTTTTGAAATACGGAGTCTTCAGTCCCATTCTTAACACCATATCTTTTCATTTTTACTATATGTGGAGAGAGTGAACGTATCTTTTTGTAGCAAAGCTGATCTAAATGTTTGAACAACATCAATTTGAAATCACTGTTGGGCCATCATCCAAACTTATTGTTGAAATAGACTCCAGAGTCAGGTTCCAAGGAGACCGGAAGAATGTCTGCATTGCTCTTTCCCTTCCTAATTAGTATTCATGAATTGCCGAGAACTTCTCCCCCTCCCTTCTCTCTGTATTTATCTCAGCAGTTGTATCATTTGATTGCTGCTTGGTTTTAAGCCAATACAGCACCTTGTCATAGAGCACGGTGTTGCCTCTCAATAGCTATACCTTAAACTGTGGTGGGCCTGAAGGCTCAGCCACCAACATTTCAGCCCTTAATGCGTTGTGAAGCTCATTTATTCTTGATTTGACATCAGCCTAAATAGAGATACCAGTTCAGATATGCACAGGTAGTGACACCAATTATCTGATAGGTTGTGTAAGATAAGCTGTTCTGTTCTCTTCTGTAACACCATCCAGTGGCGTGTGATGTATTTTTCCCCTCAGTGATCAAAGTTTCTAGTGATCCTAGTGTTGATTCACTAGGAGAAAGGTCTCACCAAAGTTATGTCCTAGTGAGATTGTGTGTCTGTGTGTGCACGTGCACGCGCGCTCGTGTGCACCTGCACACATGTGCATGTTGGTGATGTTATGGAAAGAGATGACTCTTCTCAGTGACTCTCCATCTTCTGAGACGTGGTCTCCCACTGGAACTGTACGCAGAGATGCCTCCTCAGTGCTGGGGTTATAGGTGCACAACACAGCACCTCACTTTTCATATGGGTGCTCGGATTCCAAACTCAGATCTTCAGGCTTGGGCAGACAGTGCTTTACTAACTGAGCCATCTCCCCAGACTTCCCTGTTGAGTGGTTCTTTAACAATATACATTTATTCTTCACTATCCTCTGACTTCAAAACAAGAGAACCATCTGACATACAAAAATATCTGGCTTGAAACTGAATAGCCATTGGTTATCATTTTGCACTATTTTTTGAAAGAGGGTTGTGTTTAGAGGTGTGTGTGTGTGTGTGTGTGTGTGTGTGTGTGTGTGTACATGCATGCATGTATACTCTCTAGCTTTAATGGCTAGAATTCTCAATTCCAAAGCACAAAATAGAGAACTCTTTTAGTGTCTTGCAGGGCTCTGATCACATGCAAACCACAGCTTGCATAAACATGGAATTTAATGTTTTCTAGCTCTTAGTACCTACAACTTCCTTTAAGCAAGTGATGAGTCAAGGGGATACATGCAGGTAGAACTTTTGCTGATACACAATTCCTATTTCTTCCCAAGGCTTAGTCATATTTTTAGAACAGCAAGCTATTCCTTGAAATCAGATAGAAGACCACAAAAAGACTATAGTTCCTAGGCCAGGCCTAATAACGATGTGCTGGCCTCATCTTCCCCAGATGGCATTCCCTCTCCACCAAGGCCCTGAGACGGGTGTTCCATTTCCTTGCATTGGAAATGAAGAAAGGGTTATAGATTTCTTTGCCCCAAAGCAATCTTCTAGAGAAAGCAATTGTTCCCTTCACATCAGTATTTTATCAGAAGCAAGACGTTAATGGAAAAATAAAAGGAAATGAATCCTGTTCTCCCAACTGCTCAGCAGGCATGTATTCCCAGTCTTTGTTTTTCCCCCAATGGCACGTCTCTGGATCTTAAAATGTGGAGTTGTCTAAGAAGAATCTTTGTGTTTAAAGAATGTTCCTTCAAAAACACAACCTACCTTTGGTCCCATGTGTTTCCTACGTGCAAATAATCTTGTCAATTTTTGTCACATGCCCATCATCTTAAATGAATTTTGTTGTTGTTTCCTTTTTATAGGGAATTTGTATTGACCTTAGTACCAAACCTTTCTATCCATGTGACTGAAATTTCTATATTGGGCTTCTTTCCATAGTCAAAAACCAAATAGAAAACAGCAGTCAGCAGAGAGAACAAGCTCTTACTGTGTTAGCAACACTGTGACAACAGTCCACACCCCACTGTTAGACTCCAAGGGGTATTCTATGTATTCATCTGCTAAGCATTTTTTAAAGCATTGCCTTTGTTTATACAAGTTACAGAAAAGATTCAAACAGTTTTAAGATTTGCAGATACATTCAACTAGATTTCGAGATACATCGCCATGATAGCAGACGCTATCTTCTAGTTTTACTTGAAATTATAATGTTGCAATTAAAACTGTTTGCTTCATCTCAAAAAGCAGAAACTGAGTGTCGCTTGTATTACTCCCCTCACATGGTAACACATGGTGCTGAAGAAGTTACAAATCTTAGCACACAAATGCCTTCTCCATATCACTCCCTCCATGGCACACTAGTAAGATGACGGAAAATGGGAAGGGCCACAATTAAACACAGCCTTGATTTGGGAGGAATATTTTTGTGTTCGGAAATCAATGCCTTTTTACAGATACATAAAGACGTTGAATCAAATAGAGAGGTGAACCAGGCCATTGCAACTCTGACCATTCAAGATGTGACAAAGGACTAATCCAAACTAAGCACGCTATTAAGACAGGCTCCCTGACAAGTCTCCTTTATAAGCCACAACTGGAAATTAGCTATGGCTCAAACATCTTTTTAAACACCAATTCTAAATCTGATTGCATTGTGGGAATAATGTGGAGGAAGGGGGAGCTGAGACCCTGCCTTGATAAAAATGCTGCTAGAAACTGCCCCGCTACCTCCCAAGTGCCTTGAAAATGAAAGTCTCTGTGTCTTCCAAATGACAGCCACCTTGTTGTGGACCCAAAATAGCTCTCTCAGTCAGAGAGCTGTCTGTCAGTGAGCGTTCTGACAGATACATACTTGGCATTCAGAAAGAAGGCAAGAAATGGTCTTAGAAAAGAAGGTTCGGTAGAACTGTCCCTCCTGAGGAGCAAGGGATGTTTGGAAAACAATACCCCTCCTAGACACCACCAAGAGACCAACAGACATTTCTGGAAATGAGAATTTTGAGAGAGAATGAAGCCAGGAAAGTGGGCGAGACATCCCTGTTTCCACCATTAGCTCTTGTGGGCCTTTGAAAGATATAATGACTAGATATAAAATGCATGGAACTGAAAGGTCCCATTTGTCACAGGAAGCAAACACACTTGCATGCATAGGATTTTCTCTCCCTCTAGTGGCGGGGTGGAGGCCTTTGAAGCTACAGCACGTCATTGCATAATACTGATTTATACATCACGATGGGTTTCCACTGGAGTGCACGCTGTACAGAATGTAGGCTGTTCTTTACATGGCCTCACATTCTCAACATTGATTTAAGAAACTGGCCTAATACTCTTTGGGACTGTTTCCCAATTCTGTTGTCTAAGGGTGAGGTAGGAAGATTCCCTTCTGTAGTCCTGTTAAAGGTGACAGCAAATGGCATTCACAGCAATCCTACTGACCAGAAAAAACACCCAAGGAGCTAGATGAGAAGGAAAAGCAAAGCCATATACAGCAAAGGTAGAAAACATGGGAACTCAGAAGAGAGACCAAGGACCTAAAGAGTGATATGAACGTGCTATAAAAGGAACTAATCAGAGATAAATTTTGAAACAATTCTCTACCTTTGTGTTCAGGTCACTTTCATTTCTTCCATTTTCATCATGAGTTATGTGAAAATATTTCTGCTGTAGCAATTCAGATTATTCATTGGAAGTAGATTATAAAAAATATAGAAAAAGTAAATGACAATCTTTTTTTTTAAAATTTGCTTTTATATGTGTGTTTGAGAGAGACACAAATTGGAGAGTACTGTGTGTATGTGTCTGCATAAACCAGAAGAGAGTGTCAGAACTTCTGGAGTTGGAGTTCCATACAGTTGTGAGTTACTGGACATGAGTCCAGTGGGAAACAAACTCAGGTCCTCGAAGATCAGAAATTGCTCTTAACTACTGAATTATTTCTTTGCCCAGTTTCAACTTTATTTTTCCAAATGGAGGGACTATATTACATAATACCACAATGTCTTGTGAATATTAATGGAAACATCATAAATTGTAGCTGTATAATTTGTAGGTTAGTGATCAATAACTTAACCAATCAGTGTGAAAGATGTGGAGTATGTATCTTTTCTTTCTTTATACTCAAGACACCAATGACTTCTGCTGGATTGCTCCTCTTGGAAATCTCTGAGGTAATCAAGTACCTAAGTTTGTACAGAAAATGGGCTCCGTTTCTGGCTTCCTTACTTTACATTGGACACTCAGATACTTAAGTCAGAAACCCAGAAGTTATGCCTCCTACCCCCCTACTTTTCATCCCTCAATCTTACCTTACACATCTGCTGGAAATAGATTTTTTTTGCCTTGCCCTTCATCCCTACGTCAATACATTATCTATTTTCTAAGAACGTACCCTCTTAAACAGCACCCACTGTCTTTTGTCAGATACATTCTCCACACTGCACTACTTCAAATATTTTTAAGGTGCCTACTATGGAAATGCTGTAGTGAATACAGACAAGGATCTGCTGGAATCAAAAATAAACAGGAGATAGCTATTAGGTACTATGTGGAAAGTTAAAACTGGATGATAAAATGAGGAGTATTCTAGACCAAGTTTTCAAATAAAACAAAAAATATCATCCATAATTTCAACAAGGGATAGGAAGGATTTTGTTTGGTTTTGTTTTGCTGAGGGTGGAATCCACCACATTCTACATGGTCGGCAAACGCTGTACCACCGAGCAACATCCCCAGCCAAGGATGAGTTCTGAAGTCAAACAACAGAAGAAATCCATTGAGGTGATGTTGTTTCTATCAAGGTTTCTAAACGTAATTGTTTTAGATGCTGGCTGAGGAAAAAAAAAAACAATAGTAAGTCAAAAGCACAGAAACGTTTAATCTAGGTTTGGCTCCAAGTAACTCTGTTTAAATATAGTGCTTTTATGCCTACGTGAAAACATCTTATTTTTTCAAACTTATTTTCTGTTATGTTTCTCTCCCTAAAATGTCAATTCTATAAATAACAGCCATAAAGTCTGGTTTTCTACTACATCCCTGATGCCTAAGAATTGGACTAGGTCTATTGGACAGGCATGCAAATAGGTATAGGTTGAAATAATGGACAAATTGGTGTATGAAGCATGTGTGCTGGCAGACAGAGAAAATAAATGTGTTTAGGAATCCAAGAAGTCTTCCTGGTGATATCAGGGTCATTTGTTTCAACTCGCAGGCTTAAGCAGGCTACAAAAGCCTTGGTGAGGCTTCCTGGCTGTGGCTCTCCCTGAGCAAGCTGTGTGAACAACTCGCACACGTGTGTGAACAAACTCAAAACACATGTTCTACAGCCACAAACCTCTCCAATTCCCCACTAGGAGGAGTCGCACAGAACCCAGAAACCCTCCCACTTCTCTGGTTCTCGTCCCCGCCTCTCCCCAACAGATTTCCGGCCGCCTTTGAGTTGGGTGCCGGGAATAGTAGTCTTCCGGTCCAGGCCTACTGCGTGGTGGAGCTTTGCCAGAACTACGCTTCCCAGGGAGCCTCGCGGCAGAGGGAGGTGAGATCACCTGACTCGGAATCTGGAGATGCAATGGCCGCCTTCGTGCTGCGTTTGGGCATTCCTGGAAGACGCTGGGCTTTAGCGTGGATTGACGGCGGTTCCCACCACCGAAGTGGGACTCAGACTGGGCCCACGTCCAACCGGGCTAGGGGACAGAGTTCAGTGACTCAGCTTTCCCTCCGCACGGCTCAGAAGCCGAGGAAAGGGTATATAATCTTCATACCTTTGCCTGTCTAATGGAAGTGCGGAACGAAAACGATGGCTCGGTAGCGCAGCCTGAGGATTTTAGTGGTCGGCAAGGTGTTCAACTGTATAACACGGGCAACTGAAGTCTAAATGGAAACACAAAACCGGGCCTGTCACCTCCACTCTCACACTTAAACCTCTGTCCGAAAGGAGACATGTTTGGACAACGTGAGAGTGTAAAGTAGCGTTTTCTCCAGCGGTCTTCGCAGACAGAAGGCCGGATTCCGTCGTCTTACTAACAAGGGGTGGGTGGGGGTCTGTGGCACTAGACTCGGCTTGTATGTAGCGATCATTTAGCGTTACTACGAGCTAGCAAAAATCTAAAGACAGAAACAGCTTTTGGTCAAAGCCCCGGATAGTACAGCTTAAAGTCACTAGGAATTTTATTAGAAAACACTAGCTAGCTGTGATTTTATGAGGAGCGTGTTCTTCTAAACCTAGGAGGATGTAGTTGACTGACAAAGTCTTCCCACTGAGTATGGAAAGATTTGCTTATCCTGAACAGCTGTCGGATGCTTTGGTCTATGACTTAAAGCTGCCTTTAAAATACAGAAACATCAGGCAAATTTCTAATATTTTGTTTTGTTGACATTGGCATTCTTTTGGTATTTCAGTGAAGAAAAGAGGAAAAATGTTCAAAAGCATCTCATTTCTGTTCTTTTCATAAATTAGACTATTTCCTTTCCAGGCAATGAAACAGCAGAAATATTTTGATTAGTAATTAGAGCATGAAGAATTTCTGAATTTCTTAGTTTATTTTCTCTCACTTGTAGGATTTGTTTCCAGAATTTAAGGAGTTTGTCTTTTCTCATTCGATGTAGAACTTCGTATATTGCTTAAAACAGAACGGAATGCATGTGAATAAGACTGTTTAGTATAGAAAATTGCTTAGGAAAAGTGCAGAATAAGGGACATACATAGATTTCATGTGGAGTAGGGAATTTTAATTCCCCAAAGAGAGCTGAGTACTGGCTCACCAGAGTAGAAATGATCAGACAAGAAACATTTTATAGCATTTACCAAGATTTGCTAGCAATCAGGTGTGAACAAATGGATTTAAAATTAGATCTCAAGAACTGAATGCGACTTGGAGGGTGAAAAAAGGTTTCCTCTCATGGTTTACTGTTTGTTGGTTGGTTGTTTTACAAGTTTTCAGGAATACTGTGTCGTGGTGGTCTAAGGTATCTGTGTGACCCTGCTCCTTGTAGCTAAAAAAACTGTTTATAGTAAATTCAAAATGTGCTTGATAATTTATTCTTTATCCATTTTTTCTCTAGTAGTAGAATCCTGGCATTTGTGTTAAACCTAAATATGATGAGGAAGATAAACCTTTATCATTTATTGACTGTTTATTAACTAATAAAGTATTTACCAATAAAATAACACATTTTAAAATGTTAGCACATAAAATTTTAAATTAAAAGCACAACTAGGATATTATTATTTGAAATGTAGGTTTATAAAAGTTTATATATGGTGACAAATGTAACCTTTAATCATTTTCTTTCTCTTCAGTGAACACAAATGGGCAGCTGTGGTAGGACTGGAAATTCACGCCCAGATTTGCTCCAACTCTAAGCTCTTCTCTGGAGCTCAGGTGTGCTTTGCAGCACCCCCAAATTCTTTGGTTTCTTTTTTTGATGCATCTCTGCCTGGAACTTTGCCGGTAAGGTACTTTATATCATCTGTTTTTATTAGAAAAAGTTTATGTCATAGTGAATATTAATAAAAAAAAATGTCCTTATCATAGCTGGGCGGTGGTGGTGCACGTCTTTAATCCCAGCACTCGGGAGGCAGAGGCAGGCGGATCTTTGTGAGTTTGAGGCCAGCCTGGTTTATAAGAGCTACTTCCAGGACAGGCTCCAAAGCTACAGAGAAACCCTGTCTAAGAAAAAAAAAAATCTTTATCCTAATATTTTGATTCACTCTAAGGGAATACTTGCTTAGGAAATTTTGGATTGAACATGATGCATTAGTTGTTTTTAAAGACCTGTGTCTGTAATTCTGTTTCTAAATATGAATGTATTCATAGCATCAACTCACTCATTTTCAAGCATTTGTAAGTGCCCATCAGACTCCAGATGCTTATCAGAGCTGTCTGATAAACATGAGCAAAGATCCCGGCAAAGGCAAGAGGATGGTTTGGGGACCTACAGGAGGGACAGTAACTGAGCAAGAGGAAAGACTATTGTGAGAAATTATAATGGTACATTTTGTTAAGGAAGGGTAGTGTGTTTAAGGTATTTGAGAAGTCAAATAGGAGTAGATCTATACATGGAGGAGTGGAGAGGACTCAAAAAAAAAACCAGCATGTATTATGTGTTTTCACAGTGGAAGATCAATAGCAATAATGGTTATTAAGAGCTAAGAAGCAGTCAGTAATGGAGAAAAGAGACAACCACAATGTAAAGAGAGCTGATTATTGGTTTGGCTACTCATTTTCACTTGATCCCAAGGAGTGACTTTTCAGCAAGACTTTTAGTGTGGTATTTTTATGTAACGAGTTGCATCTTGAAGAATAAGATGGAAGGCGCGGTGTAAATATTTAAACTAATATGTGGTGCACATTCTGTTCAGGAACTTCTCTGTCAAGTGAGAAGGGATGTGTAGACAAGGTGGTGATGAGTGTGTTCTGCACTCTCAGACATCCAAATACAAGTGAGGGCAGATTGAACTATGCAGGCTGTTGGCAGTGTCTTGCATGTGTCTGTCTGCTTTACTCAGAGCTTTGGTTGGATGAAGGCAGTATCTCAGTTCTAGAACTTTGTTCTTATTTGTGCTTTCCATCATGAGGAGTCCCATCTCTGCAAACCATGCCCCTGGCCGCTCCTCACTTGCTGTTGGGCCCTTCTGAAGGGAGCCACACACACTTGTGTTGTCCGCCTGTGCTCTGCTCCTCTCAGGCTCTCGTATGGCGCCCGTGTCTCGGGAAGACTTCTTATTTTCTTGAGAAGATGCACCTTGGAAGCATGCTTGCCTTTTCCCTTCTGCGGTGAAAACCTTTTTTCCTTATGTGTTAGTTGACTAGATGTAAACTTTTGAGTTTTGTCAAGTTTCTTCTTTTTCCTCAGTTGGGAATGTGATATCTATTTAGAGACATATTTTTGCAGTTAGGCACATTTTCTGTAAATAGACAACAGTCATCAGATGTACCAGAATATAGTCAAATATTAGAGACAGGCCAAAATAACTAGCAGGTGAGCATATTTGGAAAGACTTGTTGTTATGTACGCTAGAAAGTTCTTGGCTCTGTGATGAGTTGGTCAATAAAACAGTGAGTGCATCGAGAACATGTGAACACTGAGCTCGAGAAAAAGGTGACAGTTACAGTTTGCTTAAGCAAGGGTTTGTTTCTCTTCATCAGCGCCAGCGGCACTTGTGGCCCAGTGGTCTCCAGGGCTGCTCTTTCATCAGGGCTGATCTGCAGCACTTGTGACCCAGTGGTCTCCAGGGCTGCTCTTTTCAGCAGGGCTGATCTGCCTCCTCTTCTGAAATGTCCTTGTTAAAGGACCCAGTTTAGTCTGTAAGCCAAGGAATGTGAAAACCCTCAGCCTAAGATACCGCGTAGAACATATCATTCTTCTCTTCTTTGCCTGTCATTCAATTTAAAATGTCCTAGAACACTTCTTTGAGCCCCATGGACACAGTGTTATATTCTGATGTTTTTACTCGGCATCTAGATGAATGATTCATCAACATATTAAAATATAGCGTGTATTTTGTTGATCTTGTTACTCTTCCCCCATAAAGAATAAATCAATCAGCAGGGGAAAGCATCTCAGAAATGGATGTTAAAGAGAAGAATGTGTACATGAGGGTGTATGTATGCCACATACACACAAACACACATACACATACATACATACACACAAGAAAGAACAAAAGTCATTGAGAAAAGAATGATTTTCTTATTGATGGTTTTGGAAAATTTGGTTAGCTATTTAGAGAAAATATATGTAGCTCCTGTGCATAAAACAAAATTTGTATATATGTATTTACATATGTAATATATAAATATATACAACATATATATTATATAGCCTTATGTAGCATTGTATATTACGTTTAGCTTGTAAATATATATGTATATATGATACGATTATATGATATATAAATATAAATATATTTACAGGTTAAATGTAAAATTAAACCACAAAATATAGGCAAATATTCACTAGTTATTGGGATTGGAAGATATTTTATAATCATAAGAGTAAGAAGAAGACCTCATAAGACAAAATTATATTGTTTTGTATTTTAGTCATCTAACAAGTATTTATTGACCCACTGGCTCTTTTAGGAGTCTGTTTTAGGAAAACAGTCTTTTGAAAAGTGAGTAAAGACTTATCCACAGAGATGTCTGCACCAGGACTGTTTGTAATAATGTGAACTTGGAAGCAACCAGAATTTCCCCAGTGGTGGGGGAATGGTTGAGTAAATTGTGATAAATGTATACAGTGGAGTATTATGAAGCCACTAATAATGTTTATGAAAATGTTTTAGTGGCATAGGAAACCGCTAAAGATAAAAATTTCATTGAGATAAGCAGAATATATTTGTAGATAGATCACTTAGTCATCTTTTGCCTCAGTTTCTTACTTCCAAAGTGAGAATAATGTATTAAATTCATTGGATTTTTATGAGAATTGAATTAATAAACTCTTTTAAGATGCTTAGTCACTGCAAGTAATAAGTGTTTCATAAATCTAACCTATTAGTGTTAATACATAGTGACTGGTGACTTTCATCTTTACAAAGAGTCCCTTGAGTTATTAAGCAAAATTTTGTTGCCAGCGACAGCAAAAGTAACTGCTACAGACAACAGTATCTTATTTGCATTTTATCAGTTCAGTGTTCTAAACCACAAAAATAATCCAGTGCACCATCACCACAGATACACTGAAAATTATGGAAGGAATAATAGTATAATGGATAAAGTCATTTCTCAAAAAATATTTCATTTGCAAAAAGAAGGCTGCTATGTTTTATTTTAATGTGTCATTATAAATAAGAGATTTTATTTGTCCAGAAAGCAGTGATGGGTCATTTCAGGTAGACTAAAGTCTTTTTCTGGAGAACTCATTTGGTCGGTGTGTGATTTATTTTGCCTGCTGACCTCTTAAAGAGATGCCTATGATTACAGAACCCCCAAGTGGCTATAAGAGAAGTAGTACTTTAAAATATTTGGGGAGCAGTCAGCAAACACTGAGTGCATTCAAAGTGCATGGCATTCTCCTGATGTCATGCAAACAAGACTTCTACTTAAATTATAATGTGCTCTTCCCTTTGTGGTGGCCTTCATTCTTTCACTCAGCTGAAATTTTTTCTCTCTACCAAATGCTAGTCCTGTACTGGCTCTAGAGAGGCAGCTATGAGCCAGGTCACCTTGCCCTCATAGAGCAAGCAAACACACTGTGATAGTGCCTGCTAATACACGTGTAACTAGTAGAAATAGAGTGTGCTTGAGGAAAACATAGGATGGGCAGCCATATTATAAGGAGTTTGTGAAACTGACTAAGGAAAAAGTAAATGGAATGCACAGATGTGTGCTGGCTAGTTCTAGATCAGCTGCCACAGCTAGAGTCATCTGAGAAGTGGGAACCTCAGTTGAGAAAAGGCCTCCTTAAGACTGAACTATACACAAGCTTATAGAACATTTTCTTAATTAGTGTTGATGGAATAGGGTCCATTCCATTTCGGGTGGTATTGGACTGATGGTCCTGGGTTCTTGAAGAAAACAGACTAAACAAGTCATGAGGAGCAAGCCTGTAAGAAGCACTCCTCCATGGCATCAGCTCCTGTCTCCAGGTTCCCACTCGGTTTGAGTTCCTGCCTTGGCATCCCTCAGTGAGTTGAAGATATGTAAGTGAGATAAACCTTTTCCTCTCCAAGTTGCTTTGGTCTTAGTGTTTTAGCACAACAGGAACCCTAACTAAAACGGGAAGCCAGAAGAAAGCCAGGTTATGACTAGCACTAGGGATCAGGACATGTTCCATGTGCCACCAGCAGTGAGTAGCACTGATGTCTGTCCTCTGACTTCTAGTGCTCATTGATACCTCATGTCTGCCCTTTATTTCCAGAAGTTCAAGTGACCTGGTTTGTCCATCTTTCCTCTTACCTTCCTTCCCCAGACAAGAATCTTTGATGATGGCTATAGAGGTGTGTGCCAGAGAGAGGACTTTCAGGTTGCTGATGTTGCAGAGGGGTGGAGGTCTGTCTCCCAGTAAAAAAGCAACATGGCCTCCTGACTGCCTCGGGTGGGAGGCCACAAGTCTGCAGGCCCTGGAGAGTCACAGAGAATGAGCATGAGACGAACTCACTTCAAAATGTAGCTCGACAGCCACAAACCACCAGACAGTACGATGGACAGAGTTCTTAATGGAAATAAAGTTAAACAGTCTAGGACGGAGTAGATAACGATAAAAAATAGAAAGGTTGAAAATTCGCACAAAAACTTTAGTAAATATCATTTAAGCTATAAGAATAAAACTGAGCTCTCATAGGACAGAGAGAGCTGCAGAAACAAGCTCCACTGGGAGCAGAAGCCAGGAGCAAACCCAGCCCTGAAAGCCAACCCAGTCCTGGGACACTGATTGAGCCAACAATCTGACTCAGAGTCCGCAACCTCCACCGGAACCAGAGTGGGACTGAACCAGTTACCTAAGGCAAAGAGAGAACAAGCTCCACCAGGGGCAGAAGCCAGGAGCAAACCCAGTCCCGGGAAACGAGCGGATCAGGATTGACCCAGCGACCAGATCCAGAGCCAGCAATCCACCAGAACAGGTACAAGGGAGTAACCGCTGAGCAAGTGAGCCAGAGCCAGAGACTGCTGAGGGTCCAGACGTGAATCTGGGACCTTCAAGGGAGTGGATGTGGGCCAACACCCCCGCAGGTCTGGGCGACAGTCTAGGACCCCCCAGGAACTAGGCTGGAGCCAGGACCTCCATCTGCCTGGGTGTGAGTGAGGCTGGGTCCTCCGAGGGATAAGCAGGAACCAGAGATCTCGACGGGGCCAGGCACGAATCTGGGACCTCAGAGAGAGTAGGCCTGAGTCAGGTCCCCTGTGGGTTCGGGCATTGGTTTGGGACATCAAAGGGAATAGGCAGGAACCTGGAACCCCTGTGGGTCCCAGCGCGAGTCTGAGACCTCTGAGGAAGCAAGCAGGTCCCCTGAGGGTTCGGGCACACCCGAGCCTAGAACCTCCCAGGCAGTAGACCAGAACCAGAAACCTTTCCAGGTCCAACTCCAACCCAGGGTCTTCTGCAGGAGGGATCCCAAACTAGGATTTACAGATACAGGTCAAAGCCAGTAACTTAAGCCAAAGTTGCCCTGAGGCAAGGAACTCCACCTTAGACAACAAATTCCACAGGAGTGGAATTGACAGAGAGAGCCTGAGGAAACAAGCTCCACCGGGAGCAGAAGCCAGGAGCAAACCCGGTCCAGGACAGGAGCGGATCAGGATTGAACCAGTGACCAGATCCAGAATCAGCAATCACTACCAGAACAGGTCTAACTCCAAGCCAGGGACTTCTGCAAGAGGAGATCCAGACCAAGATTTATAGAAACAGATCAAAGCCAGCAGCCTAGACCAAAATAGGCTTGAGACAGCAAACTCCAAGGGACCAGACCAAAACACTAGAGCACTGAGCTACCTCCAGGAACAGGAATAACCAACGGGGTAACTAGAACTGTGACACTGACTATACCACGAGGAAAACCATCTTAGCTTTCGATCTACGGGCACCTAGAGGATTATTCAACAAAATCTCAGACAGCCCCAACCACACCTATTAGAGGAAAAGATGAGTAGAAAAGGTAAGATCACAAGCTACACCACAAGGAGCAACACAATACCAGTGAAACCCAAACACACTACAAAAGTAAGACCTGAACAACTAAATATGGATGACCCAGAAGAAAATGACCTAAAAAATAACCACAAGAGAATATCTGAAATTATTAAAGATGAATTGAGAAATTACCTTAAAGAAATGGAAGAAAAAACAAACAAAAAATTGGAAGATATCAGCAAATCACATAAAGCAAACCAAGAAAAAGAACTCAAACATATAACAGAAACTATTCAGGACTTGAAAACTGAGATAGAAAAAATAAAGAAAACACAAGCAGAAGGAATTATAGAAACAGAAATCATGAGGAAAAGAGCAGGAACCACAAATGCAAGTACGAACAACAGAATACAAGAAATGGAAGAGAGAATCTCAAGTGCAGAAGATAAAATAGAGAATAGACTCATCAGTTAAAGAAAACATTAAATCTAACAAAAGCTTAACCCAAAATATCAATGAAATATAGGACAACATAAAAAGGCCAAATCTTAGAATAATAGGTATAGAAGGAGAAGAAAGTCAGCTCAAAGGCACGGAAAATATATTTAGCAAAATCATAGAAGAAAACTTTCCCCACCTAAAGAAAGATATGCCTATGAAGATACAAGAAGCTTACAGAACACCAAATAGACTGGATCCAAAAAAAAAAGTCCTCTCGCCACATAATAATCAAAACACTAAACATACGGAGTAAAGAAAGAATATTAAGAGCTGCAAAGGAAAAAGGACAAGTAACTTATAAAGGTAGACCTATCAGAATTACACCTGACTTCTCAGTGGAGACAATGAAAGCCAGAAGGTCATGGTCAAGCATTATGCAGACATTGAGAGATCACGGATGCCAGCCCAGACTACTATACCCAGCAAAACTGTTGATCACCATAGAAGGACAAAACAAGATATTCCATGACAAATCTAGATTTCACCAATACCTAGCCACAAACCCAGCCCTACACAAAATACTAGAAGGAAAACTCCAATCCAAGGAAGACAACTACAACAAAAACACAGACAATTGATGATCTCATCACAGCAATTCCCAAAGAAGAAAAAAAACCGCACAAAATAACATCAACAATGAAAACCAAATTAACAGGAGATAGCAACCACTGGTCATTAATATCCCTTAATGTAAATGGACTCAACTCACCCATAAAAAGGCACAGGCTAACAGATTGGATACGAAAACAGAACCCATCCCTCTTCTGCATACAAGAAATGCATCTCAACCTCAAAGACAGACATCATCTCAAAGTAAAAGGTTAGGAAAATATACCAATCAAATGGACCTAAGAAACAAGCAGGTGTAGCTATCCTAATATCTAACAAAATAGACTTCAAGCTAAATTCGGTCAAAAGAGACAAAGAAGGACATTTCATATTAGTCACAGGGAAAATCCATCAAGAGGAAATTTCAATACTGAACATCTATGCTCCAAATACAAGGGCACCTACATATGTCAAAGAAACACTTCGAAAGCTTAAATCATATATTAAACCCCATACACTGATAGTGGGAGACTTCAACACTCCCCTCTCCCACTGGACAGGTCAATCAGACAAAAAAATGAACAGAGAAATAAGAGAACTAACAGATGTTATGACTCAGATGGACTTAACAGACATCTATAGAATATTCCATCCAAACAGAAAAGAATATACCTTCTTCTCAGCACCTCATGGAACCTTCTCAAAAATTGACCACATACTCGGTAACAAAACAAACCTCAATAAATACAAAAAAATTGGAATAATCCAATGTACCTTATCAGATCACCATGCTTTAAAACTAGAAGTCAACAGCAATACCAATTCCAGAAAACCCACAAACACATGGAAATTAAACAGTGCTCATCTGAATCATCAATGGGTCAAGGAAGAAATAAAAGGGGAAATTAAAGACTTCATAAAATTCAATGAAAATGACCACACAACATACCCAAATTTATGGGACACAATGAAAGCAGTGTTAAGAGGCAAGTTCATAGCACTAA
>PVIU01004728.1:0-122503 GCA_004026605.1 Ondatra zibethicus | reverse complement strand
CACTTTCTCCACAGAGGGGTGATTGTGTATTTACTGAGAGTTTCCTTCCTAAAGCGTGTCCTATCTTTGTCATTCTTTCCATGTTTCTCTTGCTTTAGAGTGAGCTGTATGCGACACGTTAGACACCAACACAAATAGCGTAGGGTTAACACACCTCTGTGGTCCTTCCAGTTCTTTACAACAATTACCAGCTTACAGACGATGCTCTTCTTTCTCTGTCCAAATCTACCTATAGCCTGGGCCACTAGAGAACTATGACATAGCTCACACATCATTCACTGTATGCAACTTTGGGTTTGGGATAAACGTGTGTGTGTGTGTGTGTGTGTGTGTGTGTGTGTGTGATGAATATGTGCACACGCGGGTCAGCAGTGCTAAGGTCACACATGGGTGTGTCACCTTTCCCTATCAACCAGCATTCCTCTTGGCAGGCCAGACTTCGTTCCATACAGTGTCAAAGTTTCTGATTTGGCTTCCTCTGTCTTCTGGGAAAAAACTGTGTTGACAAGAATGATACACAGAAGGATCCTTTGGCAGAGCTCTTTGGAGTGTGTGTGTTCTGTCACTGTCTGGTTTATCTGTACTAGTTCAATGATCTGCATGGGGCAACTGTCATCCATATCTTCACTTTCGGGTGGAGTGAAGCTGTGTTTAACAACATCCAATTCTGGCCACATTATGCTGCGACCCTTTAATACAGTTCCTAATGTTGTGGTGACCCCCAACCATAAAATGATTTCACTCTACTTCATAACTGTAATTTTGCTGCTGTTATGAATCATAACATAAATATCTAGTATGTGACCCCCCCAAAGGCTGAGACCCACAGGTTGAGAACTACTGCTCTAGATGGTCCCCACCAGGCTGGGAATGCTGACTCATGGTTTTACCAGCCCTCCTGTTTTACTCCTTGGCAAGACTGTTGATTTGGAAAAAGTGCAACCGTCTGCTGAGGTGGGAGTGGCTGCAGCACCTTGGTACTCAATGAATTGTTGCTTTTCAGTCTTGTCTACAGAAATACCTAGAAAGTGAGGTGTGGTGTGTTGAGCCAGTTAAAGGTGAAGGTCAACAAGCTACAGAAGGTTGAAAAGCTGGTTCTGTCTTGATTGCTTCTTAAATACAAATGACACTGAGTGACACATTGTTCTTCTCTTCCCCCTCCCCATCTGGGGACATCTTGCTAGCCCTTTGCTGGTTAAACTTGATTGACTCTGCTGATTCTGGCCGGAAATAGTCAAACCCTGTGAACACTAAGCTTGACCTTGGGCCCTGGCTGTTCCGTTTCTGCTGGGACTCACACACTGAGTCCTTTAGGTACTATCTCACTTGGTCCTTAGAAAAATCACAATAGTCTTGGTGGGATTGTTATTTTTACATCTATTATAAAGAAGTAGCATGTATTTAATGACAGGTTTTAGTGCTATAAAAACTGGTTGGGACAATCTCATTCTTAGTCACTGAAGCTGACTAGAAAATCACCAAGGGGACAGAGAAATTGACTGCAAATGAACCAGTGCACATTGGAAGCTGGCCTTTGCTGGCATCATCATTTTTCACCCATAGCAAGGACTGGTCTAGTGACTGAAGACTGCTTCAACGTATGGGTGAGAAGGGTTTTATTGTAGTTATGAAGAAGAGAACAAACAGAGGCATCCAGAAGAATCAGACTGAGCCAGGCCATGAGAGGAGGTGGGGGTATAGTGAGAAGGAAAAGAGAACCAAGGGGGCAAGAGGCCAAAGGTAGGGAAGGAGGGGAGAGAGAGAGAGAAAGATATATGTGGGGCAGATATTTGGGAAGCAGTTTTAAGGAGTTATGGAACATCAACTCTATAAACAAAACATCATTTATGAAAGTCTCTTCAAGGTATTTCCAGAAAAGATAGGCCTGTGAGCTGATGGACCAAGTGGCACCATCAGTTGGCTGGCGGGCTGGCTAGAACTCGCGTAGTGAAGGAAAACTCTCTCTCCTGAGTTAGGACATCCTTCCCTCCTGCTCTTGGACAAAAGAGCTTCAAGCATCAAATGCTCTGGACTCTGGGTCTTACACCAGAGGCTCCTCTTTCTTCAACTTCATCTCAGCTGAAGATGAGGCCCAGGCCTCCTTGGGCCTGAGTTAGACGGACCATGCAGCTGGCGTGCCAGTGTATCTACTCTCTAGGCAAGATGGCTGCTGTAGGCTTCCTGGTCAGCCTCTGTAACTGAGTGAGCCAAATGGCCTAAGAAATATATTTATATATGAAATATACTTATCATATATATTACATTAGTACTTTCTCTCTGGATAAGCATGACTAATATACTAAACATCTAATAATACATATCCTTAAAATTATAATGTCAGCAGTGACATAATTTTATATAGTGACAGAACTTATTGTACTCAAAGCCATCATTTTAACATAATCCATTGCCATTGCTGTGATTGAAATTGCCTTTTCATTTATTCTTATTTTTTTTTAGTGTAGAAAAAGGAGAATCCACTTAAAAAATAAGTGGATGGATTTGGGGGCTGGAGAGATGGCTCAGTGTTTCAGAGGACTACAGTCTGGCTCTCAGCTCCCATTCTGTATGGCTCACAACCACTTGTGACTCCAACTTTGGGAGTTCCTTCTTCTGCTTCCCTGGGCATCTACACACACATGTGTGCACACATACATGTATGCACAGACACATGCATGTACATACATACAAATAAATCTTAAAAATAAGTGGATTTGAAAACAGAATAGGGCTGGGCAGAGAGAGGAATATAAGGCAGAAGAAGACAGGAACTCATTGCAGTCTGAGGTTTGGTGGGGTCTGATGGAGTCTGGAGATACAGTCTGAGGACAGGATCATCCCTTCAATCTGAGCATTGGTAGAGGTAAAAGAACTCTCTAGTGACTGGTCTTCCTACTTCTCTGATCTTTAGAGTTAACTCCTATATCTGATTCTGTGTTTTTACTATTAAGACTAACTAGAATTCTTGCTATACATATATATGAATGTTTCGTTGGTGCTGTGTGGTAAGGTTAGGGTGACAATTCACACTGGTGCTTGTGGTAAGGAGGTTTTAGGGGGTGACAGTTCACACTGGTGCTGTGTGGTAAGGAGGTTAGAGGTGACAGTTCACACTGGTGCTGTGTAGTAAGGTTAGGGTGACAATTCACACTGGTGCTTGTGGTAAGGAGGTTTTAGGGGGTGACAGTTCACACTGGGTGTTGTGTGCTAAGGAGATTAGGGGTTGACAGCTTGCACAGGGCAGTGCTGGGGTGGTTTGAATGAGAAGGCTCACATGTTTCAATTTTGGTTTCCAGCTGCTCGAACTGTTTTTAATGAATTGAAAGGTGTGTCCTTATTGGAGGAGATGTGCTCTGGTACAGTGTGGGCTTTGAGACTTTGAAGACCCCTTGTTAGGCCCAGTGTTCTTTCTGCTTCCTGGATGTGAGTCAAGATGTGTGTTCTCATCTGCTCTATTCCCAAGCCTTTGTAGCTGTCATGGACTCTAACTGTGAACCCAAATAAATGCTTGCTTTTATAACCTGCCTTGGTCATGATGTCTCAGCACCACACTAGAACTTGCTGTCACCTCTCTAATAATGTGCAGAGGTCACAAGAGCCTGGGCTGATATGTATAGAGATAAGAGTGGATCATAAGTATATGTTGCAAGAAAAACAGAAGTCAGCACTTAATAGTACAGGTGCAATGGCAGTTAGCTGGTGGGATGTTTCTTGTGAGAAATTGTCCATTTCCTCAGGAATAAGCCTTCTGGTGCCATGTAGCCTCAGGCAATGCCGCACCCCTGAGAAGAAGTGTTTTGGGGTGGGGTACCCTAATTTAATAAAATGTAAACAAAGCCTGGAGAGAAGAGGGCATTTCCCATGGCTGTGCTGATCATGGTGAAGTAACAAAGCATATGTGATTTTTAAGAACTGCTCAGGGATAATTACTAGCTCCTTTTTAAAAGTTAAAATTCTCAACACTGTTCTTACTGCATTAGGATCATAGTGTGTGGAATAAAGAATTACCAGCTGCTGCAGTTCTGTCGCCAAGGGAAACCTGTGGTGCAGAGGCAGACAGCAGTTACTGCTTGTGCCTCATAAAGAAAGGAGGAAAGTCGGGCAGTGGTGACACACTTCTTTAATCCCAGCACTCGGGAGGCAGAGACAGACGGATCTCTGTGTGTTCAAGGCCAGCCTGGTCTACAGGCTCCAGGACAGGCTCCAAAACTACAGAGAAACCCTGTCTTAAAAAACCAAAAACATGGGGCTGGAGAGATGGCTCAGTGGTTAAGAGCATTGCCTGCTCTTCCAAAGGTCCTGAGTTCAATTCCCAGCAACCACATGGTGGCTCACAACCATCTGTAATGAGGTCTGGTGCCCTCTTCTGGCCTGCAGACATACACACAGACAGAATACTGTATACATAATAAGTAAATACTTTTTTAAAAAAAAAAACAAAAAACAAAAGAAACAAAAAAAAAAAAAAAGAAAGAAAGGAGGAAAGCAAGTTCTGCTTAGCCCACAGTGGTCAAAACATATTTCTTGAGTGAAAGCATACATGTCTCAAAGAATCAATAAGCAAAAATTAGAGATTCATTCTGCCTCAGACAGTATCTTTTACACTGAGCTTTGGAAAATCGTGCTGGTAAGCGGGATTCTGGGAAAACCTGAGTGGTGATGTGCAGACAGAGCAGCCTGGAGGCCAGGTTAGAGGCAGGGGTTAGGGCGCAGGATGGGGGGGATGGTGGTAAAGTGTAGGCCACACTGTCTTTTTTGTCTGCATTTTGTGGGGTTCTGGGGGGAGGAAGGGAAAGAAGACCTTCAAGCTAAGGAGTGGCATAATTGGACCTGTGGTTTCCAAGTCCATTGCACGCATAAGTTCCATAAATATTTGTCAAATGGAACTATAGCTAAAAATTCTTCTGAATATAGTTATAGTGCTTTAGATCGGGAACATTTTTATGCTAGGTGGGGTTAACACCTATTATTGGTTTCCTAGCAACCCTGCATCCTTTCACGGAGAAATCTGAAGGGTCACTTGAATATCTCCACTATATAATTACTCTAAGAAAATGCTCCAGAGAAACATTTATCAACTTTGTTGCCTATGTCCAGAAAACTCAAGTCATGTGCTGGAGAGATTATTGAGATTTGCTATGGTGTGGGATAGTGCTTCTGCAGGGCGGGATGGTAAATGTAAGACATGAGACATACTGGAGAGCTCTCTAGCTCTCCGTAGCCGTGAGAGAGCTTTAGGGATGCACCGGTTGTCAGCTAGGCTCCTGGGATGATCTGAAGGAAGACAAAGATGAAGGAACTCAGGGCTTATTAGGAAATATCAGGTTGACAAGCTGGCTCAGTGGGTAAAAGGGCCTGCTACAGAAGTCTGGGACCAGATTTTGATCCCTGGAGCCCATACAAAGTTGGAAGGAGAGAACCAACTCCACAAAGTTGTCTTCAACAAAATTTTCCTCTGACCTTCCTTGGTTGCATGCATGCATAAGAATAATTAATAAAAATTTAAGACATCAGCAGGATGCTGAGCAATTTTTTAGTTATTCCCACCTTTCGTAGGAGAATATCCTCAAATATGCCGCTTTGACGTAAGGGTTATTTTGAGTTGGGGCAATTAAGAAGCAATTACAAAGAAACCTTTGGCCTCTTCCCACAAACAAAGTGAAGGTGATTTGTCTTCTTAATCAACTCTGGAGTCTACCCAAGGGATCTGCATAAAGAACCATGCTGAACTAGCCCCTGTCCTTGTCACTTTTAGAAGCTCAAAGTCACTTTCCTTTGTCCTGTCCCTTCTCTAAAATATTATTAGAGGCACACACATCTATAACCTGGTGCTTTTTTTTTCGGAGGCTGAGGCAGGAGGATCTCAAGTCCAAGGCCAGCTCAGAATTGACAGCAACTTCAAGGCCAGCCTCAGCTAAACAGAAACATCAGCCTTTAAAGATGAAGTAAGTGTCCTATGGCTGCGCTGCAGCATCAGCCCCGTTGCCGTCGCCCTGGAGTTTCTCCCACTGTCTCTGTTGGGCATGCCATGCCTGTTTCTGACACAAGTGTTGATACTTCCAGCTTTTATCTCTTACTCTCTGTCATTTGATTTACTGGGCCCTTGCCAAAAAAACCTAAGGGGGTAGAAGAGAGAAGTTTAATTTCCCACATTGTGTAGAGCAGTCCTTCAAGAAGTTATTATCCTCAGTCTATAGATTACAAATGCTGAAGGCTTAAGCAGACTAGACCAGACCAAGACTTACTCACCCAGAGACATATGATATTAGATTTATCTCCCCAGATACAAAAGGTCCAGGGAACAGTTTACCAACTCACCATGGGTAGCTGTGATCAGCTATGCTCAGTCAGTGCACACACCTGCCCTTCTCTGACCCCTCTGTGATATAGGACTCCTACTTCTCCTCAAAGCATTACATGGCTTCTCATGGCTCCTTTCTCCACCCATCCCATCCCCCCACTACCCCCACCCCCGCCTTGCTGCTCTGACTGTTTCTTATAGGCATCCTTGGTGTGGGAAGTCCTTCTGTGTATGTGTTGCTTTAATTAGTTAATGATTAATGAAGCTGCTTTGGCCTGTCATAGGGCAGAATAGAGCTAGGCAGGGAAGACTGAACTGAATGCTGGGAGGAAGAAGGTGGAATCAGGAGAAGCCTTGTAGCCCTGCCAGAGACAAACGCCGAATGGAAGCTTGCTGGTAAGCCACAGCCACGTGGCAATGCACAGATGAATAGAAATGGGTTAATTTAAGATATGAGATAACCAGAAATACGCTTAAACTATTGGCCAAACAGTATTGCAAATAGTATAGTCTCTGAGTGATTATTTTGGGTCTAAACAGCTGGGAATGAACGAACAGCCTCCCCCATCTACATCCTGTGTAGAACTTTTCTTGGTCATCTCTTCCTTTAAGTAGAATCCCTATGAGCTTAGTCCCTAGCCACTTCCTCACAGTACAAACCTTCCGGCCCCATCATGGCCACCTCTCCACCACCCAGGCTCCCAGACTCTGTCTGCTTCCACTCCCACAGTCCTCAAGTCCACTTGTGTAAGAAGAAGCCTTCAAACCAACAGTATCGAGGACGGATAAAAAGACAGAAAATTAAAGTAACGTAGGAAAGAAAAGAGTCCTTCCCTCACCTGGGTCCACGTCTCTCATTGGCTAAAAGTCAAGAATTTGGGTATAAATTGTTAGAAATAAGTTGAGATCATCTGGGTGTTGTGGTTTATGCTCTAACCCCAGCACTCTGGAGGCAGAGGCAGGTAGATCTCTATGAGTTCCTGGCCAGTGAGCAGCAATTTTAGATCAGAAATTTTATAATTATTGTTCCCATTTTGGGAGCATCAACATCTCCTGGAAGATTATGAGAAGTGCAAATTTATGCCAGGAGGTGGTAGTGGTGGTGCACCCCTTTCGTTCCAGCACTAGCGAGGCAGAAACAGGCGGATCTCTGTGAGTTCAAGGCCAGCTTGGTCTACAGAGCAAGCTCCAGGACAGCCGGGACACCTTGTCTTAGAAAAACAGAAATAGGACTGTGTGTGTGTGTGTTATTTAGAGATGAGAACCAAACCCAAACAATGTTTCACATGTGGTAAGCAAGCACTCTGTTCCTGAGCTACAATCCTCCAGCCATTGTTCTTTTTATTTTGAGACAGGCTTTTGCTATGTAGCCTGCATTGGCCACAAACTTGATCATCCTACCTCTGCCTCCCAAGTGCTGCAATTAAGGGCATGAGACACAATCTCTGCTTAGTTAGGAATGCAAATTTTTAAACTCAGAAATCTGTGCCAAGTCATCTAAGTGATTTGGATACAAGCTTAATTTTGTAAACTAGGCACGTAGGGTTCTTTAACATGTCTAAAATTCTAATTATCTGGACAGCCTTTAAAATGAGTAAAGCCTCAGCCATTTCTAGAGTCCAGTTCAGTGAGTGGTGCGGGAGAATTGTCTATATTCTGTCAATCATGTTTTAAATAAACACTGATTGGCTAGGCAAGATGTATAGGCGGGAAAACCAGATAGGAAGTAGAGGTGGGACAAGAACAGGAGAATTCTGGGAAGAAGGAAGCTCTTTCCAGACTCCTGCCCAGATCATGGAAGAAGCAGGATGTGACCTGCCCCGCTGAAAAAGGTACCAAGCCATGTGGCTAACATAGATAAGGATAATGGGCTAATTATAAGTTACAAGAGCTAATAAGAAGCCTGAGCTAATGGGCCAATCAGTTTATAACCTAATGTAGACTCTCTGTGTGATTTTCTTTGGGACTTAATGACTGTGGGACCTGTTGGGAGGACAGAAACCAACCAGGCCCTCATGTTACAAGTTAGTCTTGAGTTCAGCCAATGCCTCTGGGTATTAAGAAGCATGCAAGTAACAGCTGAAGCCAAACAAACAAAACCCCAAACCCTCCCAGGAGTGTAACATGCGGCCTTCTGAGACCTTGACATACCTTATACCCAGATTGTCTGTGTGATTGACTCACACACAGCTCTCTCTGCAAGCACTGTTCCCCACTGAACTAACTACATTGTCAACACTTCAGGCAGTGCAGCTGCCTCTGGCCCTCTGGTTCTCGGGTTTGTACCTGGCTACCTCCAGTCACTTCAGAACCAAAGCAGAACCTCCATCCCTTCACTGAAGCTCCCAGAAAATTTAAAAAAAAGGTTTATTATGAAGTCCTCATGTCAGGACAATATGTTTAATAAATAAGACCACTGTGCCTTTGGGGTTCCCTGAAGCTCTGAATAACCCAATGTGTGATTACAGAACGGTCATCATGTCACCACCTGGATGAGGTTAATGTGGCCATGTCCTCTCCAAGGAAGAGAAATCAAAATCTGTCAGGTGGTAAAGCCTCTCCCATAAACATCATCCTAGCTTTGCCCTAGACATGGAGCTGGTCTGCAGACCCCCCACGTTCCATCTCCATTCCCACCTCCCATTGTCAGGTCATAGACATGGAGCTGGTCTGCAGACCCCCCCCCCACACTCCACCTCCACCTCCTGTTGTCGGGGGCAATCCTTTTGTTTACTGTCTCAGCAAGGAGGAGGGAGGAAAAGGAGATTGCTACAACTGGGGCCAGGAACAGCTAGGAATGAAGTTGGTTGCTTAGCAACATTGCCCTCTTACTGCCTCCTTCCAGACATTGGTTTGTGGTATTTCAGTCTTCCTATCCTTCTTTGAGTGCTATTGAATTCTGATCCTTTCTAACCAGATTTTACCTACACAAAATCGCAAGGAAGGCAATGCATAGATGATATTCTTATACTAACGTAGTAAAAACATGAAATTTGCATACTGTATAGAAGTGTACAATTTTTAAAATGTAGTTGGTTTTGTTTAGCCTTTTGGGGGATTGAGGCAGTGGGGGGGGTGGAGACAGGGTCTCTCTATGTAGCTTTGGCCATCCCGCAACTCACTTTGTAGACCAGGCTAACCTTATCTCTGCCTCCCTGCTGTAGGAGGGTCTTCTGTTTGTGTATTGCCCTCATTGGTTAAATAAAGAAAACTGCCTTGGCCTTTTGGTAGGACGGCCCTTAGGTAGGCGGAGTAGATAGAATGGAAAGCTGTGAGAGAGAAGGCAATGTGGCAGACACCATGCTTCTCCAGCACAAGATGGACACTGGTTAGACTCATGCCGGTAAGCCATGACTCGTGGTGACACACAGATTATTAGAAATGGGTTAAACAAGTATGTGAGAGTTAGCCAATAAGAGGCTAGAGCTAATGGACCAGGCAGTATTTCAATGAATACAGTTTCCGTGTAATTATTTTGGGTACGCACCGGGAGCCAGGTGGGACAGAACAAGAGGTCCTGCGCCGGGAACGCAGCCCAAGCCCCTCATTGCAACACCTCCCAAGTGCTGGGACTAAAGGACCATACTGCTCCACCTTTTAGTCATAATTTATTCAAGTTATTTACAGAATGTCCACACAGGCTTGACACTCAGCAAAGCATTGTGTTAAATTTCTTCAGGGGTCCATATTTGTGGTGCTGTCACCTGGGTTGCAGAGGCAGGAGGATCAGAATTCAAAGCCATTTTTGGATACATGAGACTGTCTCAGAACTATCAAAAGTTTCCACAGAAATTAGCTCATATTCATATCCCAAAGGGACCACTGGCTGAAGGGTCACATGGAGAAAGTCTAATTTTCAGAAGATGTGTGGGCTACAATATCTGCACATCAGAAGCAAGTGTCTGAAAAATACCATCTATAGCTGTAAACCCCAAGACAGCTGGGATCTAGACCAACAGATGCTATGCGAGACCAAATGATGGGCAAATCTTAACGCCCAACAAGTATCTATACAGAGCTGTCTACCGTATTTGTGAGCAGCAAGACTCAAAATCCCAAGGAAGTTGGGCTGGAGCGTGCTCAGTGATAGAATATTTGCCTAGCACTGCAAGCTCTGAGCTCAGTGCCCCTGCACTGCAAGAGAAAATAGTATCTTAACTAAGCTACTTCTCAAAATAATTTATGAACTTAGTAAAATTTAGGTAAATCCTACTGGGCACTTTAGGCTCTTCATCATCTTTTTCAAAATATTACACAGAGAACTAAGGGCCAATCACAGCCTTGGTGATTCTGAAGACCAGAGCACACAACCGGAGGCTTGCCTGGATGTTAGGATCGCCTTAAAACCATAGGAATTCAGGCAGTGATTCAGGCGTGGAAAAGCAGACCTGGGAGTGGAGTGGGGGTGGGGACTCCTGCTCAAAGGAGCCAGTGAAGATCTAGTAACAGGTACTGGGAGCGGGTTCTCCATGGTTAAAACAAAATCGCTAAATTTCCTTCCTACATCACATCATAAACAAAGGTACATTCCAGAGAGCTTATATAATAAAAGATAAATTGTAAAAGACCCAAAAGAATGTATATGCAAGAACCTTCTGAATCTCAAGGTGGGAAATGATATTATTTCTTAAGGCTCAAAACTATAAACAGCAGTGGAGAATATTGACAGTTGAGGGTCTTCTTCCTCAATTGTGTAAAGCTTACAAAAGTTAATTTGTGTTAAGTTGACAAAAAATTAGCCAGGATACCATCCAAAGAAAGACTCTTCCAGGAATAATTCTGTTTTAAAAATATTTATTTTAAAAATTACTTAAATTTTTAAATTTCATTTTACATACCCAATCCGAGTTCCACCCCCGCCTCCCATTCTCTCCACTTACCCCACCCCCACCCCCTTCCACTCCTCAGAGAGGGTAAGGCACACTGCTTTGGGGAAGGTCCAAGGCCCTCCCTACTTTATCTAGGCTGAGCAAGGTATCCATCCAAAGAGAATAGGTTCCCAAAAAGCAGCCAGTACAAGCGGTAGGGATAAATCCTGTGCCACTGCCAGTGGCCCCAAAGTCTGCCCCAGTCATACAACTGACAACCACACTCAGAGGGACTAGTTTGGTCCTATGCTTGTTCCTTCTCAGTCTAGCTGGTGTTGGTGAGCTCCCATTAGCTCAGGTAAGCTGTTTCAGTGGGTGTACCCATTATGGTCTTGACCACTTTGCTCATACTAGAAATAATTCTTATGCCAAAGAAAGGAAGTTAAAATTGCCATCTTCTTATTTAGAAAGTTATTTTTTTTGTTTGTTTTTTGAGATAGGGTTTACTGTGTGTAACAGTCCTCGCTGTCCTGGAATCCTGGAACTAGCTCTTGTAGACGAGGCTGGCCTTGAGCTCACAGAAATCTGCCTGTCTCTGCCTCCCAAGCGCTGGGATTAAAGGTGTGTGCCACCACCTCCCAGCTAGAAAGTTAATTTAAAATACCTTTATCTAGTGATGGCTGGTGAACATGGCATCTCTCTGGAAGGTGGTGGAAATATTGTAGAATTAGACAGTGGTATTGGTCATATCATTTCTGTGAATATGCTCAAACCACTGAACCGTACATTTTAAAAATGTATATTTTATATCTGTGGATTATTATGTCTGGTTAAAAAGTATCTTCAGCAACTAGCCCATACCTGCCATGCAGCAAGTGTTCAATAAATGGCAGCTGGTTTTAAAAGATTCAATGTACTTCTGTCACTTATTTTGCATTATTTTACTTTTTATGCACATGGATGTTTTGCTGGATGCATATATGTGCTCAGTGTGCACACAGTGCCTGCAAAGGTCTGAACAGATCCTATGATTCTTGGGAACTAGTGACAGAAGCTTGTGGCCTGTCCTGTAGGTGCTGACAATGAAACCCTGATCCTCTGCAAGAATAGTCAGTGCTCTCTAAAAGGACAAACAGTGGTGAAGTGGGCACCTGGGGCAGGCCCTGCCAAAGCATGCCCTAAGAGAACACGCCAGAGTGCACCGTTAGTACTAGAGGTTTACTGGAGGACAGGGACAGTGAAAGAGCAAAAGGCCTTCTTGGAGTGGGGACATAGGAGACACAGAGAGACAGAGAGAACAGGCAAGAGAGGAACGAGAGCAAGAGAAGCAAGAGAGGGGACCACGACTGACCACACTTTTAAAGGTGTGCATGTCACAGAGCTAACTGTGGAAAGGCACCTGGCGACAGGGAACCCACTTAGCAGCCAAGGCAGGCTGGCGGGAATCAACACTTTCAGTAGCAGAGCAATCTCTCCGGCATCCTGTACCCCTTGTTTCCTGAAAAAGAGATTTCGTTTGCAGCAATATAGGTTCTCTTTTCTCAAAGAACTCAAGTATTTGTATACATACTAAATTATATCCTGGTGGAGGAGTAGAAGTAGGGAGAGAGAGGGTGGATGGGAAGGAAGAGAGATACAGGAAGGAGGTAAAGATGAGAGTTGTCTTCATTGCCCCCTCCTCCATCCCTCACACTTGATGCTGGGTACTAAGTCAGGGCCTCCTTCAGTCTAAGCACGTGCTCTAACCGTGAGCTCTCCCCCAGTTCCCACCCACCAATGTCAGCAGCAGAACACTGTGCTTGCCCTTATATTGAAAGTGTAAATCAGAGCGCCCTGCTCTATCAAATTGTCCTTGCAATCTTGTGTTTCTGTCTCAGTTAGGAAGAGTGTGAAGATCTGTGCAAGCTGACCTGTTATCTCAGACTGCAGGACTTTCTCAAATCTGCTTTCCTTCAATGCAATAATTATTTATTGAGTATTTTTAAATTTTAGGCATTCTAGGGATTTGGCAGTGGATACAGGCTGGTACATTTATATTGCCTGGGTTGTTTTGTTTGTGAGACAGGTTTATGCAGCCCAGGCTGGCCTCTCTCAAATCTCTGTGGTCAAAGATGACCTTGAATTTCTGATCCCCCTCCCTTTCTCTTCCCCAATGATGGGATGGCAGACATGCACCACTAAGTCTAAGTTACTGGGAACATTTTTTTTTTCCTGAAACAGGGTTTCTCTATGTAACAACTCTGGCTATCCAAGAACTCACTTTATAGAACAGGCTAGCTTTGAACTCACCGAGATCCACCAGCCTCTGCCTCCTGACTGCTGAGAAAAAAAGGCATGTACTGCTTTAGCCCTAGGCAGGAAATTCTAAGAAATACAAATTCCTCACCACATGGCCACAGTTAATCACAACTTTCTATCACTAGTATTGAAATACCTGTGATAATTAAATTATAAAGATTAAAAAATTATTTTAACCCAGTTTTGAAGCTTTCAATCCATAATTGATTGGCTCCATTATTTTGCATCTGTTGCAAGGCAACAACAGGGTGAAGGAGCATGGGGGGGGGCACTCGCTGCACGACCTCCCACTATGCTCCGCCTCTTAAAGACCACCACCTGCCAGCAACAGTACCCTTGGGGCCACGTTATCAGTGTTCGCTCAGGCCTCGACAGAGTCCAGAGAACAACAGCCATGGAAAGCAACAGGAAGGTACTGACTCAATGCACTAAAGTTTGAATTTTTAAGCTGTATTAATTCAATATATGACCTTCAGTATAAGGTCTTACTTGGATGTGGCGGCGCACAACTTTGATCCCTACACTTGGGAGGCAAAAGTCTAAATTCTAGGCCAACCTAATCTACAGGACAGCTAGGGCTACACAGAGAAACCGTCTCAAAATAATGGCAACAACAAACAAACAAAAAATCAATATAATGTCTCCCATATGACTGCTCGGTAAGTAACAACGAACAAATGAATGAATTACAAAATGAGACTGCAAGTTCTTGGTTGAGTTGAAGACAGTATGGAAACTCGTTGTCTGTGTGAGAGGGTGCTTCCTGTGCCCTTAGATGGTTTGTTGCTTCCTATTTTGGTCTCTGGTTTATTGATAGTTGTGTGAAGAACCAAGAAAGCAACAAAATAAGTAAGATTAGCAATACAGGAGCTTTAGGTCTTAGTAGTTAAATAACAAGAGCTTGGTCTTAGTAGTTAAAGCGGGCAAAAGTGAGTCCCATTTGACTTATTATATATAAGACAAATGCATGCATTGTTAACCCCTCTGTCCTAGCACGGGGAGGACAGCCACCTGTTTTCTCAGCCCTTCTGGGAGAGCACTGAGCTGGTTGGCACCACTTAGCTCAGCATTTTTAATGAAGTTAGAAACTACTTGGGGACCCAGGACTTCCTCTACAAAGCTGTTTTTTCCTTGAATGAAGGAAACACTTGTGTCTCTGCTTGGTTCTCACTGGCCCTCTGCCTGGCTCCCTGCAAGGCCTTTCTCCCCTCTCTGACTGGCACTGCAGGGGCTTTCATTGGCTTTCAAAGCCACGGAACATTTGCTTCTGCCTCCAAACCTCTTGAGAGTGCTTCTGCAGAGTCTCAGACAGATGGTAGTGTCCCTCTGCCCCTAAGAATTGTACATCCTTAGGAATGAACAGACTTTGGTTTTGCAATGTAACTTTCAACACAGTGGAACACACTTTCAACTCTCACTTCCTGTTTTAATTCTACTTGGAAATAAAATCGCTGAGATTTAGTTTCGAAACAGCTTCTTGAAAAAGCTTTCTCTGCCAACTAGGAAAACAAAGGACAAAACAGTGGCAGCCTGTGCTGGCCTGCAGGCTTTGGTCCTGTGGAGGCCCTTGCTTTCTTAAAGACTGGTAAGATTTCGTCAGGAAGGAACTGTGAGTGAGGTCTAGAAGTGAGCCAAGGTTCGCTTGGTGGAGCGGAAGTGGGAAGGAGGGCGAAGACACGGGAATGGCAGTGGAAGGAAGTGGGCCTTATGGAGAAGTGCTAGAATACCAAAGACTTCAAAGCCACTGGGGGCTCTGAAATTAAGAAACTGAATGGTTACACATGAAGTGCAGTAATTTATACTTAAAACATTACTTTAGCCCTCATGGGACAAGGGTGCCAGACTCACCTTGCAGACTAGTAAGCATCTTTGCACAAACCATTGTGTGTTCTAGAGACCAGAACATCCCTTCTTTTGGGTGGAAAGATTTACTGAGTTATTCCTATTAATACTTTTGTTCCCCATTCTGTTGGATGCTCAGTTAATGGGCTTTGCAGATCCATAGGAAGCTGAATGTGAGCAGAGAATACCAGCATCACCAGTGGGGGGACTCACTCTAACTCCATGGCAGCGGACTCTGTACAATTAGTCTCTCTTATTTGTAGGTAATACAGTTGCAATCTCTCCATGAATGCCTGAAACCGCAGACAGCACCAAATCCTATGCCAGCAGTTGCCAACCTGGTAGTTGTGGCCTCTCTGGAGGTAGAATGACCTTTGCATAAGGGTCAAATATGAGATGTCATTTACATTACAATTCATAACAGGAGCAAAATTATTATTATGAAGTAGCAGCAAAATAATTTTATGGTTGGGGTTACCATACCATGAGGAATTGTGTTAAAAGGTCACAGAACTGGGAGTGTCGAAACCACTGCTAGATACAGTATGCTCCCCCCAACCCATTACATATATAGGTGTGAGAGTCAATGTTACATTTTAAGTTTTAATTACTGTGCCTAAAAGATCCATGAAACAAAATGCCTCCGACGGATGAGGAATCTTTGTCAGCCAATGATCTTTAAGGGGTGGAATCAGGTTAAGACATGACCTTTGGGTACCCGGAGAAAAACACCAGGCGGCCGAAGGTTCACTCTCTCTGTGGTTCCTGCGCTACACAGCTGAGCTTAGACTTCTTGTTCCTATTTCATGAATTTGCCCTTATAATAAAAAATATATAATTGGTCTATCTCTTAGCTGCCCCTGCACAGCTGCTGACCAGTCAGGGACCTCTGTAGAATGCACAGCTTGTGATTTACACTGAATAACTGCTTTTAACTTGAGCATATTTTTCAGTATCTATTGCTATAACCAATTCAAACTGTTACAAGCCAGCCATGTGCCTACTACTGCGACACCTCCTGGCCGGTAACAGTTATTGCATCTACTCCGACTCATTACAGGTAAGATTTCTAAGGTCAAATTTATAATTTATAATTTAAAGGGGCAAGATGTCAGATAACAATACAACAATTCAACAGTTTTTTTCACTTATTTCATGTATGATATTATGCAAGGTTTGTGTGATTTCCCTTCTACATCCCTCTATTTGATTCTGGGAATTAGCTTTGTCTTTTGTGTTTTCTCCTAAAAAACATGGTTTGATAATTTAGAAATGATCCAGTCTTCACGGACTGAAAATGACAAACTAAAAGGGAAATTCAGCACTCTGGAGAAGGATACCACCAATTTGATGAACAAAACCCAGTCAATGACATAGGGTGCTGAGACATTGCTGAGAGAATACATGCTGCCAAATGTATTAATCGGAATCTGTTGAATGGTTATGATAGATTAACAGATAGAATGTCTCTCTAGGAAGGTAATATGTACACTATAAAAATTACATCCCAGGATGAGACATTATCTTTACTAGATAGACTTCATACCTTGGAATCCTCAATGAGGGCATTAGAACAGAACACCGGACAGGAGATCCAGACTTTACAAAAGGCAGCAGTAAAAAGATTCAAAAAGATTGAGGAATTTATCGAATTTGATGACCAGGGACAGAAGGTACAAAGACAAAATTTAGCCTCATCAGTATATACCAAACTCTGTGATAGCTCACCCAGAGTTCTCACTACCTATCCAGTGATATCATCGGAAAGAGCATCTGGCACCAAGTACCCAAAGGTAGTCAAAGAGTATACATGGGAACCTGTTGGGGACTGCAGACCCTCAGACCCTGAATTTTCTGTTACCCCTTGCCTGCCAGAGTAAACAACTTGTTTTTCTGTGCTTGGACCTGCTCTGAGCATGATACCCTCATGATTTCCTGATGGCAGGGGAGTGGTTTCAGGTGGGCTTGCAGCTGAGAAGTCCCGAGAGCTGGGGCATGGCCATTAGTCGAGGAGACCCCTATATAAGCTGCCCTGGAACACAATAAAATTCTTGTTTCAAGGATGACCTGTGTCTCTGTGTGTGTGTGTATTTGTGTATGTGTGTTTCAATCTCTAGCACCTTGCCTGACTTGCAAACCATTTCATGGTAGACAGGTTAGGTACCGTACAAGTTAATTGTACAGGGGGAGGCCCCCAGCAAGATCGGAAATTAGGGATCCCTGAGAGATTGCCCTCAGGAATGGTGAGGGTGAATGGAAGATGGGTATGTGTCTGTGTGTTTTTTACTCCCCAGACCCTTGCCCGACAGCGATTCTGGGTGGTGCAGGTGCCACAGGAGGCACTGTTGAGATTGGGAACTAGGGACATCCCCAAAAATACTTCTCTGAACTAACAGCAGGAAGCAGTTTGGCAAGAACTACGCCCAAATTCCCTAAATGATTGTTTGCTGAAGGTTGTGGGGTCAGAGAGCAGCTTGGAGAAGCCATTCAGACACTGGAAGATGTTCAGGATGGAGAGTCCCTGGCTCTTGGGGAATCTCCATCCTGAACATCTTCAACTTGCAGTCAGTCATCTTCAGCTTGCAGCAGAAAAGTCCTGAGAGCTAGGGCATGGCCATTAGTCAAGGACAGCCCTATATAAGCTGCCCTAGAACACAATAAAAGGGGCATTCTTGTTTCAAGGATGACCCATATCTCTGTCTATGTGTGTGTGTATGTGTTTCAATATCCATCCCCTTGCCTGACTCATGAACCATTGTGTGGTAGACAGGTAGTACAGTACAGGTGAACTGTACAAGAACCCATACATATGACAGATCTAAAGGAAATTAAACAAGCAATAGTTTCTTATGGAATACATTCATCCTTCATTAGGAAAATGGTCAAAATGTGGGCTTCAAGCAATAAGTCAAACCCACAAGATTGGCTTCAATTAATCTCAGCTGTTCTAGAAAATGGGCAACAGCTTCTTTGGAAATGTTATTGTAGAGAGGAGGCAAAAATTTTAGAACAACAGGGAAAAGCAAAAGGACTTGAGATTTCCTAAGATCAAATTCTGGGTGAGGGACTCTACTCTGATCCTCAGGATCAGGCTCTTTATGATGAACACACCTTGTCCCAGTGTAGCACAGCAGCTTTAAATGCTTGGGACAGGATTCAGGAACAGTTAAAGAGAATTAAATCATATATTAGTGTTAAACAGGGTCAGAGAGAACACTTTAGTGACTTTTTACAAAGACTAACCAAGGCTGTACAAATAGGAGTAACAGACCCAGAAGCTAGATGTGTACTAATTGAATCTTTGGCTTTTGAGAATGCCAATTTAGAATGTAAAAAGATCTTTGGGACTTTAAAGGTCAGATCAGCACCAATAGATGAATGGATCTTACATACAATGAATGTTGAGACATTTGGCTATTGTACTGAAGCTTGGGTAGGAGAAGCAATTTCCAATGGTATGAGGAGACACCAAAATGCCAAATGTTATAATTGTGGTAGAATAGGACATCTGAGAGGGGATTGGAGACAAGGAATTCCTAGGATATCTCCTCTGGAAATGGCAAAACTAGGAGGACTCAGCCTTCAGTAATATGTAGGAGATGTGGCAAAGGCTGACGTTGGACCAATGAATGGAGGTCAACAAAAGACAGACAAGGCAGCTTGATAACATTAGAAAACTCATTGGGGGGCCTCTCACAGGCTCCCATGACAAATGTGGTTCAATCATTCACAGTTACTGTGGAGAACATGTCTCACCAGGAAAATTAAAAAATCCAGTGCCTATTGTAAAAAAAATACTGGTCTGGATGATGGAATAGATGTGGAGGATGAACCAAACTCCAGTAAGAAATAGAAAATGCATATTCTGGAAGACTTCTATAAGTGATCAAAGACCAAAGCTCAGAGTGTGTATAAATGGCATTGCAATTGTGGGTTTGATAGACATGGGTGTAGATGTATCATTATTCCAGAATCTTGGCATCTGAATTGGCCTCTTCAAGAAGCAGATATTCAGTTCCTAGGAATTGGAACCCTATCTCGAGTGAAACAAAGCATGAGATGGGTTGAATGCATAGGGTCAGAAGGACAGAGAGGAAGGCTGAGGCCATATGCAGTGAATTTATGGGGTCATGACCTATTGCAACAATGGAATACCCAAATTAACATTTCTGAAGTCCCAAAAATGTATGTTTCTGGGGAAGATATAAGGTATTATAGACAAATGTCACCAACCATTTAGGCTGTACAAGAACACAAAGCAACTGACAAACCTTCAGAGATACTGATGGCCCTGCCTTTAAAATGATTAACTGAGAAACCAATATGGGTTAAACAGTGGCCTTTAACAGAAGAAAAGCCACAGGCTTTAGAACAGCTGGTACAGGAGCAACTAGATGCTCACCATATTGAAGAATCTACCAGCCCTTGGAATTCTTCTGTATTTGTTATTAAAAAGAAATCTGGAAAATGGAGAATGGTGACAGATTTAAGAGCTATCAATGAGGTAATTCAACCTATGGTCCCCCTACAGTCTGGAATTCCTCTGCCTTCTCTGTTACCAAAAGGATGGCCTCTTATAGTTATTGATTTAAAAGATTGTTTCTTCACTATATCTTTACAAGAAAAGGATAGAGAAAGTTTGCCTTCACAGTCCCTACTTATAATAATTCTCAGCCTACTAGGAGATACCAATGGACCATCCTTCCACAGAAAATGTTCAATAGCCTCACCCTGTGCCAATACTTTGTCAGCCAGCCATTAGAAATAATATGTAAGCAATTTCCTAGGTCTATAATCTACTATTACATAGATGAAAAGTATCTGATTCAAATGCAGATACTTTAAAAAGAATGTTTGAAAAAGTAAAGAAAGTTTTGCCTAAATGGGGATTATAAATTGCTCCTGAAAAGATTCAAAGAGGAAATTCTGTCAATTACCTAGATTACAGAATAGGTTTGCAGAAAATTAGAACACAAAAGGCACAAATTAAGAGATTTGGACTGATTGTTAGGAGATATTTTCAGACTACCACTGGCTGTTGGGATAACACCTGACCTAATAATTTATTTAAACAAAACCTTAGGTGGTGATAAAGACTTAAATAGTCCCAGAGAATTAACAGCTGAAGCAGAAAAGGAATTGACGATTGTTGAGGAGAAATTACAGGAGGCACATGTGGATAGGGTGAATCCAAATCTAAATTGTATTCTAGTCATATTGCCTTCCAGGATTTCTCCTACAGGAATTTCAATGCAGAGGGAAGATATTATTTTAGAATGGTCTTTTTACCACATAAACCAAGTAAAAAACTAAAAACTTATGTGGAGGCGGGTGGTGATGTTGCATGCCTTTAATCCCAGCACTCGTGAGGCAGGCAGATCTCTGTGAGTTCAAGGCCAGCCTGGTCTACAAGAGCTAGTTCCAGGACAGGCTCCAAAGCTACAGAGAAACCCTGTCTCAAAAAACCAAAAAAAAATAATGTAGAAAAAGTCTCTGAATTAATTATAAAAGGTAAATTGAGATAGTAAATTAGCAGGTATAGATCCAGAAGAGATTATAGTGCCTTTCACTACTGATGAAATAAAAAAGTTATGGGAAGACAATGAACCATGGCAAAGAGCTTGTGCTATTTTTTTTTGGGGGGGGGAGAAATAATATCAATTATCCCAAAAGCTATAGACTTAACCTTATAAAGAGAACTTCTTGGATTCTTCCCCGAATTGTACATGATGCTTCAATAACTGGAGCCTGTACATTTTATACTGATGCAAATAAATTATGGAAGGCAGGTTACAAATTAAGTAAGGTGGAACAAAGCCCTTATAATTCTGTCCAGAAGGCAGAATTATATGCTATTCTCATGGTACTAAGGGATTTTAAAGAACCTCTTAATATAGTTATTGATTCACAATAGGCAGAAAGAGTTATCTTGCATATTGAAACCATTGAATTTATGCTAGATGATACAGAATTGACTTCATTATTTATCCAAGTGCAAAGCATAATCAGGAATAGGCTTTGTCCTATATACATAACACACATTCGATCCCATGCAGGTCTGCCAGGTCCTCTAGCACAAAGTAATGCAGAAATTGAGCAGTTATTGATTGGAAGCATGTTGCAGGCCTCAGAATTTCATTAAAAAAATATGGCCTCAGCTTCCCTCTTTGAACTTGTGGCCCAACGCAGTCAACCCATCTTGTGCATTGTTTAACTTGAGATATGGTTCCAATTTTTAGTAATTGAACATCTGCCTCTTGAAGAGGCCAATTTGGATGCCAAGATTTTGGAGTAATGATACTCACATCCACACTTGTGTCTATCAAATCAGCAATTACAATGCCATTTATATACACTCTTAGCTTTGGTCTTTGATCATTTGTAGAAGTCTGCCAGAATATACATTTCCTATTTCCTACTGGAATTTTTGATTCATCCTCCATGTTTATGCCATCATCTAGAACAGTATGGTCGTTTACAGAAGGCTCTGGATTTTTAAATTTTTCTGATGAGACATGTCTTCCACAGGTACTGGGAATTACTGGGCCACTTTTGGCTTGGGGGCCTGCAAGAGGTCCCTTAAGGAGTGTCTCGATGGTATCAGGTTACCCTGTCTGTCTTTTGCTGATCTGCATTCATTGGTCCAATGTCGGCCTTTGCCACACCTTCTATATATACCTGAAGGCTGAGTCCTTCTATTTTGCCATTCCCAGAGGAGACATTATTCCTAGGAATTCCTTGTCTACAATCCCTTCTCAGATGTCCTATTCTACCACAATTAAAACATTTGGCATTTTGGTGTCTCCTCATTCCTTTGGAAATTGCTTCTCTTACCCAAGATTCAGTATTATAGTCAAATGTCTCAATGGTCATTGTATGCAGGATCCATTCATCATATTAGATCATAGATGCTGATCTAACCTTTAAAGGCCTAAGTATCTTTTTGCACTCTAAGTTGGCATTTTCAAAAGCCAGAGTTTCAATAAGTACTCATCTAGTATCTGGGTCTGTTACTCCTATTCATACAGACTTAGTTAACCTTTGTAAAAAGTCAGTAAAGGGTTCTCTCTATCCTTGTCTAACCCTGGTATGTGATTCAATTCTTTTACCTAGTTCTTGAATCCTGTTCCAAGCATTTAAGGCTGCTTTGTGGCATAGGGACAAGATTTGTTCATCATAAAGAGCTTGAACCTGTGGGTCAGCATAAGGGCCTTCACCAAGAATTTGATCTTGGGAAGTCTCAAGGCCTTTTGCTTTTCCCTGTTGTTCCAAATTTTTTGCCTCTTCTCTGAAATAAATTTTTACCTGTTATGTGATCCGGTAACTGTAATCTTTATTGTGGTTGCAGAGTCGTGACTAGAAGTAATACAACCATTTGTGAAAGGAACAGTCCTGAGCTGCTTTAGTTTCCTGCCTTAGTACTGGTTAAATCCTGAGAAATATGCTTTGATTGACAACTTAAAAGCAATTAAATCAGTTCCATACATGGAGCAAGAAAACCAGAACTCAAGGGCAGGGAGCAGAAACTGGAAGCTGCACAAGTCACCATGCAGCAAGGAACTACTCCAGGGAACATGGCAGTCGTGTGCATTTGGGAAATTTCCAAGTTGCGATACACAGTAAACTCCACTGTTGTGGGGGTTCTACAAAAAAACCACTTAGGTAAAAGCAAGCCAGGCGGTAGGGATGGGAGACTGTCTGATCCATGGACCCTCTAGTCTATTAGGCCTTCCACCTGGTAGGCATAGAGTCTGAATCCATGTGGGTGCTAAATGAAGAAGGATGCTTAAAATAAATCCCACACTAGCTCAGAATTGAGAAAAGATGGTTATTTATTTAGGGGTAAAGTCACACATCAGAATCCTCTGATTGAACAGAGATAGAAACTGAAACCCCACCAGAAAACAGAAAGCTCAGATGCATGCTCTACATAGGCCTATATAGTATAAGAGGCCATGCCCCAATGGGCAGGTAACCACTGGCTGTTAGCCTTCCTACAGCATAACCCACATGGGAGTTAGTGGACAGGGAGGTGAAAAGGGGAGACTGCTTGTTTGTTTCCTGGCCACCCAGACCCAAATAATCACAGAAGCTATATGAATTACTGCTTAAGCAGGCATATTTCTAGCTAGCTCTTACATCTGGAATTAACCCATTTCTATTAATCTGTGTATCACCACGAGACTATGACCTACCAGCAAAGGTTCTGAGCATCTTTCCCCTTCAGCAGCTATGTGGCATCTCCCTAACTCTGCCTACTCTCTCTATCTCTCTATCTCTGTTCAGTTTTCCAGCCTGACTTTAATCTGCTAAGTCATTGGTTCAAACTGCTTCATTCATCAACCAATAAAACAACATGTATACAGAAGGACATCCCACATCATCTCCCCTTTCCTGTCTAATTAAAAAGAAAGGCTTTAACTTTAACATAGTAAAATGACATACACAAAACAGTCATCAAGCAAGAATTATAGTTACAATATTTCTTTGTGAGTCTAAAGTTTTATATTTAATTTATCTTTTATCATAACTAAGAAAAACTATAATTATAAATATTTGTCTTTAACTCCATCAAAGACCCCATAAGGACCTAAGTAAACAGAAAGTGTATTATAAGCAACGTCCAAAGTGCTAAAATTAACAGAGACATCTCGCTACCTGGATAGTCACCCAAAGTTCTTCTGTTATGTTGGGGCATCCATCTTCAGCCTATGGCCCATAGTGTCTGACAGACTTTTTCATGAAGCAGGATATCTGAAAGGCTCTTTTGCCTGTCTTGGCAGTTTTTCAGTCACTTTCTTCTGTATCCTGTACAATGTTTGACAGTTTCTTTTGTGAAGCAGGAACACTGATGGATCATCCTATCTTTTGGAATGTTTAGCAGTCACTTTTTTGTGGTTCTTGCATGCATGTTCAGTTCATACAGCATACCTCAAGCAGTCCAGGCAAGAGCAGTTTCTTGCCCAAATGACTATCCTTGTCGCATTGAAGGCAAATTCCATAATGAGTTTCCTCAATGCCTATCAACCTCTCTGAAGTAATTGGTGCTGCCCAAAGCAGATATGTCTCACTGTTGAGAAAAAGTCTAAGTTTTTAAAATATTTTAGATGCAATATTCTGTAAGTCTTTGAAGTATAGAAGATTATCTATTCAACTGAAATATATCTCTGTATATATAGAAAACCTAACTAACATGACTACAATTTGACTATTATAGATGACTATCTATCTATTAATCTGTATTTCTTAATTATACATTACATTTTTAAATGACTTGTAAAAACATAATACTTTAAACAAGAGCAGAAATACATATATAGAGTGTAACAAAATCAACCTTAAATATGTATCAATAGACTAAGATCCATACAAATGCAAAGTATTTATCTCTATATCTAATCCCCCTCATTATTTAAAAAATGAGATTGACTATGACCATTTAACCATTTATAATCAACCCCCTTTAAATGAAAATAAACATTTATAAACAATCATTTTGGGAATTTGGGTGTAGTTTTCTCCAAACTGCTTTTTTCTATTTGTTGGGCAAAGTATTTTTAGGGGTTCATGTTACATCAAACCACATTAGCCTAGAAAGACCCCACAGATTCTCATCTTCTGTGGAAACAAAAGCAGAACCTCTTTTCCAAAGTAACATATGTTAAACTCAAATTTTGAAGACAAGATACCTTTAAAATATATATGTTGGTTTAGCTTAGCAGCTCCCAGAAACAAATGTCTCTCTGCAGTGAAAAAATCCAAAGAAAACACAATAATATGTATAATCCAGACTCTGTGTATTTTCCATCTTTATGTGGCTTATTTTTCTTTACTCCTTTAATCTATGACTGTCTATACTTTTATATTTTATTGTCTCTTTTTAAATACTTTACTTCTTTTTATAACTGTCTATACTATTTTTCCTCTCCCTCCCAAGCATATATATTTTTTAAAACACACTGTGTCTCATTTAGAATTCTTTTATGTCTGAATCTGTCCTATTGTGTATCTAAAAGCCTTTTCTGACAATGAGCATTTTAAAATGGTAAGCAATATTGTTGCAGCAGCCCTGAATGCTGGCTCCACCCCTCTTGGTCTTTCAATATGGTGGCGGTACATTACTGCCAGCTCTGGGACTGCTGGGTGGGAGCCATGCTCACCACCTCAATTCTGGGAAGCACTGTGAGGCACATAAACTCTTTTTGTCTGAGTAAAAGCTAAATCTGCCATGCAGCATGCTCTTCACCCTACTTACAACATCATTATAGTTCCTATAGAGATATCGGCCTCCTTACCATACCTATGACTTCACTAGAGTCCCTATAGAGATAATGGCCCATTCACCCTACATATGATATCATTAGAGTTTTTATAAATATAATGGCCTCCTTACCATACCTATGACATCAGTAGAGTTCCTTCTATAGAGATAACAGCCTCCTTACACTAATTGTGACATCATTAGATTTCCTATAGATATAATGGCCTCTTCACCATAACTATGACACCATTAGAGTTCCTACAGAGAAAACGGGCTCCTCACCCTACCTATGACATCATTAGAGTTCCTACAGAGAAAACGGCCTCCCCACCCTAGCTATGACATCATTGGAGTTCCTACAGAGAAAATGGCCTCCCCCCCCTACCTATGACATCATTACAGTTCCTATAGAGAAAACGGCCCCCTCACCCTACCTATGACATCATTGGAGTTCCTATAGAGAAAACGGCCTCCCCACCTTACCTATGACATCATTACAGTTCCTATAGAGAAAACGGTCCCCTCACCAGACCTATGACATCATTAGGGTTCCTATAAACATAACAGGCTCCTCATTCTACATATGACATAATTAAAGTTTCTATAGAGATAACAGCCTCCTCACTCTACCTACTACATCATTAGTGCTCCAATAGTGTTAATGGCCTCCTCACCATATCTATGACATGATTATAGTTCCTATAGAGATAATGGCTTCTCACATTACCTACGACATCACTAGAGTTCATATACAGATGAAGGCATTCTCACCCTACCTACAACATCATTAGATTTCTATAGAGATAATGGCCTCCACACCATATCTACAACACCATTATAGTTCCTATAGGGCTTCTCACCCTACCAATGATATCTATAGAGTTCCTATAGAGATAACAGACTCCTAACCCTACCTGTGACTTCATTAGAGTTCCACCTATAGAGACAATGGGCTCCTCATACTACCAACGACAGCAATATGGTTCCTTTAGAGATAACGGCATACTCACCCTATCTATGGCATCCTGGCTGTTATCTCTATAGGAACTCTAATGATGTTGTAGGTAGTGTGAGGAGGCCATTGTCTCTATAGGAACTCTATTGATGTTGTAGGTAGGGAGTGGAGGCCATTGTCTCTATAGGAACTCTAATGATGTTGTAGGTAGGGTGAGGAGGTCATTGTCTCTATAGGAACTCTAATGATGTTGTAGGTAGGGTGAGGAGGCCGTTGTCTCTATAGGAACTCTAATGATGTTGTAGGTAGGGAGTGGAGGCCATTGTCTCTATAGGAACTCTAATGATGTCGTAGGTAGGGTGAGGAGGCCATTGTCTCTATAGGAACTCTAATGATGTTGTTAGGTAGGGTGAGGAGGCCATTGTCTCTATAGGAACGCTATTGATGTTGTAGGTAGGGTGAGGGGGCCATTGTCTCTATAGGAACTCTAATGATGTTGTAGGTAGGGTGAGGGGGCCATTGTCTCTATAGGAACTCTAATGATGTTGTAGGTAGGGTGAGGAGGCCGTTGTCTCTATAGGAACTCTAATGATGTTGTAGGTAGGGTGGGGAGGCCATTTTCTCTGTAGGAACTCTAATGATGTCATAGGTAGGATGAGGATGCCTTTATCTGTATATGAATTCTAATAATTATATTTTAATCTAAAGTAATTTAAGCAAGAAAACAATTGAAAACAGAAAGAAACTCAAGCATGTGTATATATATGCATGTTTATAGCTGCACGATTCATGATAGCTAGAAGGTCCAGCCATACATGAGTAGCTATATGTCCTAGCTAGCTTTAAATTGCTGGGATAAACACCACAACCAAAAGCAACTTGAAGAGTAAAGTTTTTGGCTTACACTTGTATGTTGCAAATGATCATTGAGGGACCTAAGGCAGGAAACCAAAGCAGGAACATGTGGGTAGGAACCTTGAGACAGGAACTGAAGCAGAGACCCTGAAGGAACGCTGCTTTATGGCTTGCTGTCCATGGCTTGATCAGTCTTCTTTCTTTCTCTTTTTGTGTCTGTTTTTATTACTATTGATTTTATTACTTTTACATTTTTCTCTGCTCCCCTCCTTTCCTCTCCCCTCCTCTTAAACCCTCTCCCATGGTCCCCAAGCTCCCAATTTACTCAGGAGATCTTGTCCTTTTCTATATCCCATGTACATTAGATTCATGTATGTCTCTCTTAGGGTTCTCATTGTTGTCTAGGTTCTCTGGAATTGTGAAATGTAGGCTGGTTTTCTTTGCTTTATGTCTAAAACACTTATGTGTGAGTACATAGGATATTTGTCTTTCTTGGTCTGGGTTACCTCACTCAATATAATGTTTTCTAGATCCATCCATTTCCTGCAAATTTCAAGATGTCATTTTTTCTGCTGTGTAGTATTATGTTATGTAAATGTACCACGTTTTCCTTATCCATTCTTAGGTCAAGGGACATTTAGGTTGTTTCTAGGTTCTGGCTATGACAAACAATGATGCTATGGACATAGTTGAGCACATGTTCTTGTGGTACGATTGAGCATCCTTTGGGTATATACCCAAAAGTAGTATTGCTGGGTCTTGAGGAAGGTTGTTTCCTAATTTTCTGAGAAATTGCCACACTGACATCCAAAGGTGCTGTACCAGCTTGTACTCCCACCAGCAATGCAGGAATGTTCTCTTTTCCTCACAACCTCTCCAGCATAAATAGTCATCAGTGTTTTTGATCTTGGTCATTCTTACAGGTGTAAGATGGACTCTCAGAGTTGTTTTGATTGGCATTTCTCTGATGTCTAAGAATGTTGAGCATTTCTTTAAGTGTCTTTCAGCCATTTTAGATTCCTCTGTTGAGAGTTCTCTGTTTAGGTCTGTACTCCATTTTTTATTTGGATTATTTGTTCTTTTGATGACCAATTTCTTGAGTTCTTTTTTTTTGTGGTTATGTGGCTTAGCTATAAATATTCCCATCAACATTTTATTGAAGAAAATTATAATCCAAACTTGAATTACATAAATTTTGTACATTGTATTCCAGTCTTGTATATCTTGATTTCAAAAGTGGTCAATCACAAGTTGGAACTTCCATATGAAGTAAAACAAAAAGTCTGGTGACAAAATTTCATTAGGATTCTTATTATACTCCTTTCTCCTTCTATCCTTTATATAGCCCTTATCATTTTTATACAACCATTATCTCTTTGTATGTGGATATCCATTACAGTTGAGCAAAGTACAAGAATCCTTTTTTATTTTAGTCCATGATTTACAAAAGAAGAAATTCCATAACAGGCATGATGTAAGCCTGACTATTTTTATAAAATTCATAGCATCAGTGAAAATAGGTTTTTTAAATTTTACATTTCTAAGAATTCAAAACTAAATTCTAATATGACAGAAAACATACTTTTATCTTTCTAGGTGTGGGTTACCTCACTTGGAATAATTGCTTCCAGCTCCATCTCTTACCCCCAAGTTTTATACTTTTATTTATTTTGTGCTTTTTCTTACCAATGGTATCTTATATTCTGAGAACAGAGAGATAGTAATACAGCAGAAAGATTCTCCTATACTTTAAATCTTAAAAATAAAGTCATTTGTTGAATGCATATATTATCCACATTTTATGAGTCCACTAAAATATAGATATGTAAGTTTATAACCATGATGACTAAAGCAAAAAAGGATTCTTGAGTTCTTTGTATATTTTGAAAATCAGTCCTCTGTCTGATGTGGGGTTGGTGAAGATATTTTCCCATTCTGTAGGCTGCCATTTTGTCTTGTTGACTGTATCCTTTGCTTTACAGAAGCTTTTCAGTTTCAGGAGGTCCCATTTATTAATTGATTCTCTCAGTGTCTGTGCTATTGGGGTTATATTTAGAAAGTGGTCTCCTGTGCCAATGCATTCAAGTGTACTTCCCACTTTCTCTCCTATGAGGTTCAGTGTGGCTGGCTTTATGTTGAGGTCTTTGATCCCTTTGGACTTGGGTTTTGTGCATGGTGATAGATATGGATCTATTTTCATTCTTCTGCATGTTGATATCCAGTTATGCCAGCACCATTTGTTAAATATGCTTTCTTATTTCCACTTTATATTTTTTTTGCTTCTTTGTCAAAAATTGGGTGTTTGTAGGTGTGTGGATTAATATCTGGGTCTTCGATTCAGTTCCATTGGTCCTCCTGTCTGCTTTGATTCCAATACCAGGCTGTTTTCAGTACTATAGCTCTCTAGTAGAGTTTGAAGTCAGGGATTGTGATGCCTCCAGAAGTTCCTTTATTGTACAGGATTGTTTTGGCTATCCTTGGTTTTTCTTTTCATATGAAGTTGAATATTTTTCTTTTGAGGTCTGTGAAGAATTGTGCTGGGATTTGCTGGGCATTGCATTGAATCTGTGGATTGCTCTTGGTAGGATTGCCAGCTTACCTATGTTAGTTCTGCCTACCCAAGAGCATGGGAGGTCTTTCCATTTTCCAGTGTCTTCTTCAATTTCTTTCTTCAAAGATTTAAAGTTCTTGTCATACAGGTCTTCCCATTGTTTGGTTAGAGTTACTCAGAGATATTTTATGCTATTTGTAGCTATTGTGAAGGGTGATGCTTCCCTGATTCCTTTCTCAGCCCATTTATCATCTGTGTAAAGGAGGGCTACTGATTGTTTTTTTTTTTTGAGTTAATCTTGTATCCTGCTACATTACTGAAAGTGTTTATGAGTTATAGAAGTTCCTTGGTAGAATTTTTGGGGTTGCTTATGTAAACTATCATATCATCAGCAAGTAGTAAGAGTTTGACTTCTTCTTTTCTGATTTGTATCCCTTTGATCTTCTTTTGGTGTCTTATTGCTCTAGCTAGGACCTCAAGAACTATATTGAATAGATATGGAGAGAGTGGACAACCTTGTCTTGTTCCTGATTTCAGTGAGATTGCTGTGAGTTTCTCTCCATTTAGTTTGATGTTGGCTGTTGGCTTGCTGTATATTGCCTTAATTATGTTTAGGTATGTTCCTTGTATCCCTGCTCTCTCCAAGACCTTTATCATGAAGGTATGTTATATTTTATTGAAAGCTTTTCAGCATCTAATGAGATGATCATGTGGATTTTATTTTTCAGTTTGTTTATATAGTGGATTACATTGACAGATTTTTGTATGTTGAACCATCCCTGCATCTCTGGGATGAAGCCGACTTGGTCATGGTGGATGATGGTTCTGATGTGTTCTTGGATTTGATTTGCCAGTATTTTATTTAGTATTTTTGCATCAATGTTCATGAGTGAGATTGGTCTGTAATAATCTTTCTTAGTAATGTCTTTATGTGGTTTGGGTATCAGGCTAATTGTAGCCTCATAAAAAGAGTTTGGCAATGTTCCTTCTGTTTCTACTGTGTGAAATAGTTTGAGGAGTATTGGTATTAGTTCTTCTTTGAAAATCTTATAGAATTCTGAGCTCCTGGGATTTGCTCTGCAATACTAGGGGTCATTTTGGGCCTGATCCCATGGAGATTGCTTGCTTTGGGCTCTTTCTGCTGAGGTTGCTACCTTGAGCCTGCTCTGGCAGAGGTCCCTGGTTCAGGCCTGCCCCTTCAGCCGTGGCTCCCTTGTACCTGCTTCTGGTCCTGAAGAGTTCTCTGACTTGGGCCTGCTCTTTCGATGGTTTCTCCCTTGTCCCTTCTCATGTGGAATTCACTGTTTCAGGCCTGCTCTGGTGGATGTCGCTAATTCAGGCCTGTTTCCGTAGATTTCCCAGGCTTGGACCCAGTCTTGCAAAGGTCTCTGGCTCAGGCCTACTCTTTGGAGGTCCCAGACTCACACCTGAAATCACAGAGGTCTCTGTCTCTGGCCTATTCCCTCAGTGGTTGCTCCCTGTACCTTCTCCTGTGGAGTTTGCTGCCTCAGGCCTGTTCCACTGGAGGTTGCTAGCTCAGACCTGTTTTCATAGATGTCCCTGGCTTGGGCCCACTCCCGTGTAGGTTTTTGGCTTGAGCTGGTCCTGGTTCTGGCCTACTCCCTCGGCGGTCCCAGACTCCCAGTCTGCTTTCTTATATAACCTAGGACCTTCTGACTAGAGGCAGCACTGCCTACAGTGGGATGGCCCCTCACACATTAATCATTAATCAATAAAGGGTCTTATAGACTGACCTACAGAAAACTTGATGGAGCGATTTTCTCAGTTGAGGGTCCTCTTCCCAGATATGTCTGGGCTTGTGCCAAGTTGATAAGGAACTAGCCAGAAACAACACAATACATGCACACACACACACACACACACACACACACACACACACACACACACAAATATTATTTGACTATCCCAAGAGACAAAGTACTGAAGGATATCCAAATCATTATGCTATGTGTAACAAGGCAGACACAAAAGGCTGTATATTGTATGATTTTGCTTTTATAAAACATACAGAATAGATGACACCACAGAAAACAAGGGGGAAAGGATGGGGTGACAGCAGGGTGCTACGTGGCACAGGTGTTACCTTGGAAATGTCTTAGACCTGGATGGTGGGGATGATCTGACACACTATGACTGTTCTAATTGCCACTCATTTGGTCCTTGTATAGCAATTTTATGAGTTTCATCTCAACATACTGTTAAAAAGAAAACCTAGAGCCAGGTATGATAATAATTCATGTTTATAGTCTCAGAACTTGGGATGCTTGAGTGGGGTTGAAGGTCCCCATTTGCAGCCAGCTGGGGTACATAGCGATCCAAGTCAACCAGTGGTATATAGAGGAGTTCTGTCATAAAACAACACAATACAACAGAAAACAGCAAGTAACAATGAGGATTCGGCCCATGATAGAAAATGTCAGTTCTATCCTAGAGAATAAGAGGGGCTTGAAGGGTGGTATATTTCTATTGCCATATATGTTATTATTATCATTCTTTTCATTAAGAAAAAGAATATTAGCAAGAATATTAGTAAGTATAAGGATTTCTTCAAACTCACCCAGATGATTTTTGAGCAAAAACATACACAGTTAAGGTCCACAGACTTTCAGTGAAGCCCACACCCAGTGTGAGACTTTTCCTTTAGCTGGGTCCCGACATCTGCTGTCCCACCATGAGTAACTAAAACAAGCGTTTGCAATTTCCCATCAATTCCCACTTCTAAGGAAAAAGTGGCATGAAAAATCACGAGACATCAAATAATAGGAAAAAAAAAGACAAAAAACCCCAAGAGATTGGTTTATTGCACAGGAATCAGGAAAATACTGCCTAATTCTGTTTAATAAACACAGGATGACCCTTGCTTAAAGATAGTTCCAGATATTTAACTTGTGGTTTAATGAACCCAGAACCACAGCTCAGTGGAATATACAGACTGTGAGGAGGCCAGATACTTATCCCATGCGAAGTCACATAGCTCAGCCAGGTAGATTCACTGTCGCATTGAGCTGTAACAGTTCAGAAGCTTTAAATAAAAGAATATTTTCAAAGGAATTAAGGAAGAAAATAAATAACATCTGTGATGTAACATTCAGGTTCCAGGTCAGCTTCCTTAGGAGGTGCCAGAGTGCACTAGCACCAGAACCCTGGACAGCAGCTCTCTGCCAGCTTCTGTTCAAACGGCCATGTTTAAAGTTAGAGACCTTGTAAGAATCACTGTCAACAAGGTCTGCCTTGTGTGGGAAGGCTCTCTCTGACCCAGGACTGTTGTTTCTTGACCAAGATACCCAGAATTCCCAGTGTAGAAACCCTTTACAGAAGCTGGTTCTAACACCAGGGAAGGGTGCCTCAGCAGCAGGTGGCTGAACTTGCCAGGAGTGAGGGCAAGCAGGCCTTCCTTGTCCTTTTCTGTGGGCTGCCACCAGGAGTGTGGTTCAGATCTGGGGTGGATCTTTCTCCTTAAATGATCTAATCAAGAAAATCCCCCACAGGCATGCCAGCTGCTTGGGTTTTAATTGATTGCCAATGTTTTCAAGTTGACAACCAAGATTAGTCTTCACTACAGAATTATTAAAAAGTTCCGGCTATAATTACATTTAGTCTATGTGTCTAATAAACATAAATGAGTTTTATGTTTAGACCTAAGTTTCTTCTCTGGCATATTTTATTAGCTATATACTGCCAGTTGTACCCAAGATGAAGTCTGACCTGGAAGTACAACCGTTGACCTTGGAGTTGTTGGTAAAAGACTGCTCGAAAGCAGAGCAGGCGCCATGATACTTCAGGACACTTGACTGGCAGATTCTCTTAGCTTATTAGGCTGGACAAACTGTGTACTGCTTGGTGATTTTCTTTCTCTTCTTTTTGATTTGTTACATTTTCCCCAGTGAACTCTATTACTTTAACAGTCAGTAAAAGAAAATATAAAGAACGTAAAATTTTAAAAAATAATTTTATGCCTACAAATTATCTTTATGGCTGCATCCAGATTTCCACTCCCACCCCATCCCCCCGGGAGCTAATTCTGGGAATAACTGAAGAAGCAATACCCTGAGAATTATTCTCAGGGGATTTTTAGACAGATCAATATTCTCTGCCTGCAGAACCACAGAGAGCCTGAAGGATTAGATGTTCCAACCACAGAAAAACATGTCTTGCCAGCTGACTAAGGAAAAACTCATCTGTTGGAAGAGATAGAACATGAAAAAGGAGCAAAAAGGATGCTGTTCTTCATGACTAGTGCTGGAGTGTGAAGTCCACTAATGAGGCTCAGTGAGCCGCCTTTCCTGGAACAAGAGGAGCGCCACAATGTGTCTGGAAGAAAATGCTGGCTGCAGTTACGACACAGCTCCAGCTCCATCCATCTGTCCATCCATCCGTCCATCCATCCATCCATCCATCCATCCATTCATCCATCCGTCTGTCTGTCCATCGATCCATCGATCCATCCATCCATCGATCCATCCATCCATCGATCCATCCATCCATCCATCCATCCATCCATCCATCCATCCATCCATCCATCCAGTCATTTAACCATGCCGTTCTACAAGGGGTCAGAGCTGGTTGTCTGCAGATGCCTACCTTCCATGGCTGGGAGGAGGTCATCCTTTTTTCCTGAGCCACATGGCAATCTGGCATCGCACTGTCTTTAGTTACTGCAAAGACACATGGATCATGATTCCACCATTGTTTGGAGAGAGATGAAAAAACATTGGCAATTTGCTTAAAAGGACTTTGAAGCTGGGAGTCCATAGTGCTTATTATCAGGGAAGTCTTCTCAAAGTCTCAGTGTAGTCTATTACCTTTGGAGAAAGATTGGGGTGTGGGTAAAATGCCACCTAAGATGCCCTATTTTTCCTTTGTATTTGTGTATGTTCCAGAGAATCAAGTCAAATACCAGCTGAATGTATTAGAAGCAGCAGATGTCAGCCAAGATCAGCTGCCCCTGCCCCTTGTAAGAATTTCTGGGGACATCTGTGACCACTCTCGTGCTTCCAAAGAGAGCTTCTGCAGCAGCAGGGGCACTGGCTGAGCTGAAGCCAGTTTGCTTTCCCGATGGCTTCCACATTCATCCACAGAATGATAGAATGATTCTCTTCATGTATGGCGCTTGGTCCCATGGCACAGAGAACAGGGTTCTTTGTACAGTAGTCTCTCCTCATTCAGGGTTTTAAGTCCCATGGTTTTAGTTACCTGCAGTCATGCAGGGTGTGAACACATAATACAGTATAATATTTTGAGAAAAAGACCACTTGCCATCTAACTTTTAGTTAAGTGTATTGTCATAATTGTTCTGTTTTATTATTAACGTATTGTCAATTTTTCAGTGTGCACAATTTACAAATCAAATTTTCTCTCTCGTGTGTGTGTGTGTGTGTGTGTGTGTGCGTGCGCGCGCGCGTATAAGAAAAAGACATAGTCTACCCTGCTCCCAAGCCAGCCTTTTCATCTGTGAGGTCCTTTGATCCCCCAAGACAGCCTGCTTCAGGGTTGAGGGGTCCAGAGAGCCAGCGGGGAGTATTCCTGCTGCTAGAGCTTCTTTCTACCATCCCACCCTGCTCCCCAAGCCCACCTTTTTGTCTGCAAGGTCCTTAGAACCCTGCAAGAGACCCTGCTCCCATGCTGAGGGGATACAGAAAGGTGAGTAAGTGTTCACATGGCCAGACAGTCCCAGGGAACTGAATCCAGGCCCCCTCCAATTCCCTAAGTTTTTCTGGCCATCCAGCGGGGTGTGTTCCCTGCTGCTGGCTTTCTTTACCCCATTCCACTCTGCCCCCAAGCCCGCCTTTTCATCTGCAAGGTCCTTGGATCCCCCAACACAGCCTGCTTCAGGGCAGAGGGGATCTGAGAGCCTGCTCCAGTACTGAGGGGACCTAAGAGAGGGCAGATCAAGAAAAACTTCAAAGTACACAGTCAGCCACAGCAAAGATTGAACCAAGATGCCAAGACTCTGCTAGCCTCATTTGAAGGAAGAGATGGGCGGGCGTCAATGCAAGAATTCCTCCAACATACTGAAAAGCAACACGGTAACACCAGAATCCAGTGAACACACAACAGGAAGACTTGAACATCCTAACCCAGAAGATGTAGAAGAAATTGACTTTAAACGTAACCTTATGAAGGAAGTGAAAAACTCCCTTAAAGAAATGGAAGAGAGGGGGGTCAGTGGTTAAGAGCACTGGCTGCTCTTCCAGAGGTCCTGAGTTCAATTCCCAGCAACCACATGGTGGCTCACAGACATCTGTGGTGAGATCTGGCACCCTCCTCTGGTGTGCGGGCATACATAGAGGCAGAATGCTGTATACATAATAAATAAATAAATCTTTTTTTTTAAAAAAAAGTCAGGCAGTGGTGGCACACACCTTTAAGAACAATAATAAAAAGAAATGGACGAGAACACAAACAAAAAGAAAAAATTAATAAATCCCTCAAAGATACCCAAGAAAACCAAGAAAAAAGGAAACAGTTCAAGACTTGAAGACCGAAATGGAGGTAATAAAGAAAACACAAACCAAGGGATGGCCAGATATGAAAAATCTGGGTAAATAAACAGGAACTACAGAGAGAAGTATAACCAACAGAATACAAAAGATAGAAGAAAGAATCTCAGGCGCTGAAGATACTATAGAGGAAAGAGACTCATTGATTAAAGAAAACATCAAATCCATCAAATTCTTAACACAAAACATCCAGGAAATCTGGGACACCATGAAAATACCAAACCTAAGAATAATAGGGGTAGAAGAAGGAGAAGAATTCCAGCTCAAAGGCCCACAAAATATATTCAACAAAATTATAGAAGAAAACTTTCCCAACCTAAAGAAGGATATTCCTATGAAGGTACAAGAAGCTTACAGAACACCAAATAGACTGGATCAAAAAAAAAAAAGCCCCTTGCCATATTATGATCAAAACACAGAACATACAGAATAAAGAAAGAATAATAAGAGCTGTAAAGGAAAAAGGTCAAGTCACATAAAAAGGTAAACCTATCAGAATTACACCTACTTCTCAATGGAAACCATGAAAGCTAGAAGGTCTTAGATAGATGTGCTGCAGACACTAAGAGACCATGGATGCAAGCCCAGACTACTATACCCAGCAAAACTTTCTTTCACCATCGATGGAGAAAACAAGATATTCCATGACAAAAACAGATTTAAACAATATGTAGCCACAAACTCAGCCTTACAGAAAGTACTAGAAGGAAAACCTCAACCCAAGGAAACCAACAACACCCACAATAGTACAGACATCTGATAACCCTCCACCAACACAACTCAAAGAAGGGAAACATACAAACAGTACCACCAAAAAAATAACTGAAGTTAACAACCACTGGTCATTAATATCGCTTAATATCAATGGACTCAATTCACCTATAAAAAGGCACAGGTTAAGAGAATGGTTATGAAAACAGGATCCAACATTTTGCTGTTTACAAGAAACACACCTCAACCTCAAAGACAGACTACCTCAGGGTAAAGGGTTGGGAAAAGGTTTTCCAATCAAATGGACCTAAGAAACAAGCAGGTGTGGCTATACTTATATCTAAGAAAATTAATTTCAAGCTAAAATCAATCAGAAGAGATGGAGAAGGACACTTTATACTCATAACAGGAACAATTCATCAAGAGGAAGTCTAAATCCTGAATATCTATGCCCCTAATATAAAAGCACCCACATATGTAAAAGAAACATTACTAGAACTCAAATCACACATCAAACCCCACACACTAATAGTAGGAGATTTCAACACTTCTCTCTCACCAATGGACAGGTTAACCAGACAGAAACTTAACAGAGAAATAAGAGAACTAACAGATGTAATGAATCAAATAGACTTAACAGACATCTATAGAACATTCCACCCAAATAGGAAAGAATATACCTTCTTCTAAGCATCTCATGGAACCTTCTTGAAAAGTGATCACATACTAGGTAACAAAGCAAACATCCACAGATACAAAAAAAAATTGTAGTAACCACCTGTGTCTTATCATATCACCATGGAGTAAAGTTAGAATTTAACAACAATTCCACCCCCAGAAAGCCTACAAACTCATGGAAACCGAACAATCAACTATTGAACCACCCCTGGGTCAAGAAAGAAATTAAAGTCTTCTGAATTCAGTGAAAATGAAGACATACCATACCCAAACCTATGGGACACTATGAAAGCAGTGCTAAGAGGAAAGTTCATAGCACTAAGTGCCTACATAAGGAAAATGGAGAAAGCTCTCAGTAGAGACTTAACAGCATACCTGAAAGCTCTAGAAAAAAAAGCAGACTCACCCAGGAGGAGTAGAATACTGGAAATAACCAAACTGAGGGCTGAAATCAACAAAATAGAAACACAGAAAACAATCCAAAGAATCAATGAAACAAGAGCTGGTTCTTTGAGAAAATCAACAAGATTGACAAACCCCTATCTAAACTAATCAAAAGGCAGAGAGAGAACACTCAAATTAGCAAGGTCAGAAATGAAAAGGGGGACATAACAACAGACACTGAGGAAATTCATAGAATCATTAGGTCTTACTACAAAAGCCTGAACGCCACAAAATTGGAAAATGTAATAGAAATGGACATTTTTAGATAAATACCACATACCAAAATAAATCAAGACCAGGTGAACAATTTAAATAGACCTATAAGTCATGAGGAAATAGAAGTCATCATCAAAAACCTCCCAACCAAAAAAAGCCCAGGGCCCAATGGTTTTAGTGCAGAATTCTACCAGAACTTCCAAGAAGAGCTAATACCTATACTCCTTAATGTGTTTCACATGATAGAAACAGAAGAGTCATTGCCAAACTCTTTTTATGAAGCAACAGTTACCCTGATACCAAAACCACACAAAGACTCAACCAAGAAAGAAAATTACAGACCATTCTCACTCATGAACATCGATGCAGAAATTCTCAATAAAATACTGGCAAACTGAATTCAAGAAACATTAAAAAAAATCATCCATTATGATCAAGTAGGCTTCATCCCAGAGATGCAGGGCTGGTTCAACATACGAAAATCTATCAAGGTAATCCATCATATAAATAAACTGAAAAAAAACCCATATGATCATTTCATTAAATGCTGAAAAAGCATTTGACAAAATTCAACACCCCTTTATGATAAAGGTCTTGGAGAGATTAGGAGACAAGGATCATATCTAAATATAATAAAAGCAATATACAGCAAACAGACAGCTAGCATCAAATTAAATGGAGAGAAACTCAAAGCAATTCCACTAAAATCAGGAACGAGACAAGGCTGTCCACTCTCTCCATATCTCTTCAACATAGTGCTGGAAGTTCTTGCAATAGCAATAAGACAACATGAGATCAAAGGGATTCAAATTGGAAAGGAAGGAGTCAAACTTTCATTATTTGCAGATGATACGATAGTGTACATAAGTGACCCCAAAAAAACTACCAAAGAACTCCTACAGCTGATAAATACCTTCAGTGATGCGGCAGGATACAAGATCAACTCAAAAAAATCAGTAGCCCTCCTATACACAAAGAATAAAGAAGCAGAGAGGGAAATCAGAGAAACATCTATCACCTTTCACGATAGCCACAAATAGCATAAAGTATCTTGGGGTAACACTAACCAAGGAAGTGAAAGATCCATTTGACAAGAGCTTTAAGTCTTTGAAGAAAGAAATTGAAGAGGATACCAAAAAATGGAAAGATCTCCCATGATCTTGGATTGGTAGGCTCAACATAGTAAAAATGGCAATTCTACCAAAGGCAATCTATAGATTCAATGCAATCCCCATCAAAATCCCAACCGAATTCTTCACAGACCTTGAGAGAACAATAATCAACTTTATATGAAAAAACAAAAAACCCAGGATAGCCCAAACAATCCTATACAATAAAGGAAGTTCTGGAGGCATTACCATCCCTGACTTCAAACTCTTATTACAGAGCTGCAGAAATGAAAACAGCTTGGTATTGGCATAAAAACAGAGATGTTGACCAATGGAATTGAATTGAAGACCTGGATATTAATCCACAAACTTATCAACACCTGATTTTTGACAAAGAAGCTAAAATGATACAATGGAAGAAAGAAAGCATCTTTAACAAATGGTGCTGGCATAACTGGTAGTCAACCTGTAGAAGAATGAAAATAGACACATATCTGCCACGGACTGGCTCAGGGGAGCCCCTCAGACCATGGGAGAATCAGGGTCTTGGTACCAGGAAGGCACAAGTTCGGCGAATGACAGACAGACACAACACCGAAGAGAGTGGTTGGAATCTGCTGCAATTTTACTGAATTCATTTTCTCATTATATAGTAAAAGAACAAACCAGAAGGTCACGTATCATTAGTTGGTACAGTATGAAAACTCCTTTTAGTCACGTCAGTGATGAGCAGGTGTTAGACATAACACATCCTTAGAAGGGGAACTCTTGTCCTTGGGAACATAAACCTTAGACAAGTGGTTTCATCTTATCTAGGAATAGAAAGTTTCTGTCTCACAATTGCTATCATGGCCCTTCCTTTTTCTCACCCTTTCTTTTATCTCCTCTAGTGACTCTCTGCATCTGCTGAAATATATTTCTTTGTACTTTCTTCTGTAGCAAACACCATGGGGGTTGGGATCTAGCAAGCCTATCCATAAATGGTAGAGCTAAATAATTCTGCTTTTGTCCTTCATATATCATATACCTATGACCATCATCCTCATATCTTCCTGAGTATGGAATGGGGTCATCTGGTGACTCAGTTCTACTCCTGGATGGTTCCCACTATAAATCCCTTATCCTAAACTTTATTAACCCATGAGCCTTACGTGTTGGAATACTCAATCTTGCAAGGGATTTTTTCCTAGTTTCTTTATTCCCAGAATGGGGGTTTCCTAACAAAATCTGGATCTTAACCTGTGTTTCTCCCAAATCATCAGTCTTTTCTAGGAAATGTTCCCGCTGCTGTAACTCATCCATAATACCCCCCCACTGATGTCTTTTTGTTATCATCCAGAATTTGCACAAGGGCTTGAATCACTGGAGGCATCTTGAGCACTGTATTAGTATCATTATCAGAATTCTTAATCCCAAGAACATCAAGGGGTTCTCTGGTAATATTATACATTTGGCCAAGTACAGCAAAAAACATTATCAGGAAACAGGAAAGAATAGCAGAGGCAGCTAACCATCTATGATAGCAGTGAGTACATAATCTTTCATTCGAGTTCATGACCTGAGCTAATTGCCAAGGAACCCCCGGAGGCCTATCTCTGAACGGCACAAACCCCCCATCCTGTGTCCTCCGAACCAGAGGCATCAATTGTCACACAGGCGACACCGCTGTGGGTGTGGCACATATCTATCACCATGCACAAAACTCAAGTCCAAATGGATTAAAGACCTCAATATAAATCCAACCACACTGAATGTGATAGAAGAGAAAGTGAGAAGTAGCCTGCAATACATAGGCACAGGAGATCACTTCCTACGTATAACCCCAGTAGCACAGACATAAAGAGCAACAATGAATAAATGGGACCTCCTGAAACTGAGAAGTTTCTATAAAAGCAAAGGACACAGTCATTAAGACAAAAAAGCAACCTACTGAATGGGAGAAGATTTTCACCAACCCCACATCAGACAAAGGTCTGATCTCCAAAATATATAAAGAACTCAAGAAACTAGACATTAAAATTCTAAATAACCCAATTAAAAAATGGGGTAAAAACTATAGGCAAGGGATGTTCTAACATAGCACTTGTGAGTCAAGGGTTGCTACATTTCTTCCTCTGCCAACTGCATCCTGGATGGGTTTCCTTGTAGAGGATGCTGGAGGGGGACTTGTGGAGGAGGGTTAGCTCTCCACAGAGGATGCTGGGAGAGACTTGTAGAAGAGGGGTAACTCCCTACTGTAACATGAAGGGCCTGCCTGTCGGGGTTTCTATCCTGCCCAGTTCCTGCAGCCGTTTAGCCCCAAAGAAAATCACAAAGAGGTCTCCAGAAGATTATAAACTGATTGGCCCATTAGCTCAGGTTTCTTATTAACTCTTTTAACTTATATCAACCCATATTCTTATCTATGTTAGCCACATGGCTCAGTACCTTTTTCAGTGGGGCAGGTCACATCCTGCTTCTTCACCCTACAAATAATGCAGAGAGGGGGACTTGTGGAGGAGGGTTAACTCCCTACAGATAGTGCTGGGGAGACTTGTGGAGGAAGGTTAGCTCCTTACAGAGGATCCCGAGGGGAGACTTGTGGAGGAGAGGTAACTCCCTACAAAGGATGCTGGGCGGGGGGGACTTGTGGAGGAGGGGTAACTTCCTACAAAGGGTTGTAGGTAGAGGCTGCTCATTCCCTTCCCAGCTGCCCAGACCCACAATAATCACATAGAAACTGTATTATTACAACACTGCTTGGCCTATTAGCTCTCACACTTCTTATTGACTGGCTCTTATATCTTAAATGAACCCATTTCTATTAATCTGTGTATTGCCATGTGGTTGTGGCCTACCAGTAAGGTTCTGTCTGTTGTCCAGTGTCTGTCTCCTGTGGTGGCTACATGGCTTCTCCTTGACTCTGCCTACTCTCTCCTCCTCTATCTGCTTGGAATTCTTGCCTTGCCCTATTCACAAAAGGCCCAAAGTAGCTTTTTTATTAACCAATGGTATTCACAGAAGACAGAGGGGAATCCCATATCACCTCCCCTTTTCTGTCTAAGTAAAAATGAAGGTTTTAACTTTAACATAGCAAGATTACATACAACAAAATAGCTATCAAACAAGAACTATAGTTACAATATTTATATCTACTTTATCTTTTATCATAACTATATCTATTCTTCAACTCCATCAAAGACTCCAGAAGGATATAATATTACCTAAGTAAACAAGAAGTGCATTGTAAGCAACTTCCAAAACTCTAGAATTGACAGAGACATCTTGCTGTCTGGACAGTCACCAAAGTTCTTTTGTAACACTGGGGCACCCATCTTCAGCCAACAGGCCCATAGTATCTGGCAGAGTTTTCCATGAAGCAGGAAATTTTAAAGACAGTTCCACCTGAATTGGCAGTTTGTCAGTCACTTTCTTGTGTCCTGCAGAATGTATGGCAGACTTTTTATGAAGCAGGAACCCCAAAAGACTGTTTCACCTTCTTTTAGCAAGTTCAGCAGTCATTTTTCTGTGGGTCCTGCATATCCAGTTCATCAAGCAGTCCAGGCAAGAGCAGTTTCTTGTTCAAATGGTCAACCAACTCCATAAGGAGCCTCTTCAATGCCCATCATCCTCTTAAAGTAATTGGTGCTGCCAGGAGCAGATGTGTCTCATTGTCATGAAAAGTCCTAAGTTTTTAAAGCATTTTAAATGCCACATTCTGTAGTCATTGAAAGAGTTGAAGAATACCTATCTAACTGAAATATATCTCTATATATCTAGGAAACCTAATTACATGACTACAAGTTTGACTATTATAAATGACTATTAATCTGTATTTCTTAACTATACATTATATTTTAAATGAGCTGCACAAACACAATACCCTAATCAAGAGCAGAAATATACATATAACAAAATTGACCTCAAATTAGTATCAATAAGCCAAGATCCATACCAATGCAAAGTATTTCTCTCTAACATTTATAAACAGTAATTTAGGGGATTTGAATATAGTTCTCTCCAAACTGCTTCTTGCTTTTTGTTGGGTGAGGTAATTTTGGAGGTTCATGGAGACCTTTCAGGTGTTCTTGTTCCATTGAACCACATTAATCTGGAAGGAATCCACAGGTTCTCATCCTCAGTGGAAACAAAAGCAGAACCTCTTTTCCAAAGCAACATATCCTTAAACCCAAATTTTGAAGTCAAGATACCTTTAAAACGTATATGTGGTTTAGCTTAGAAGTATGTAAAATGAAATGTCTCTCTGTTCTTAGGTTATTCACAGTCAAAAAATTCAAAGAAAACACAATAATATGCATAATACAGATTGTCTGTGTATATTCTATCTTTATGTGGCTTATTTTTCTTTAATCCTTTAACCTATGACTCTGTCTCTTTAAAGACTTTGTTTTATTTTTTTTAATGATTTACTTCTTTTTCTTCTCTCTCCCAAGCCCATGTACATTTTTTCAACACACTGTGACTTGTTTAAAGCTCTTTTTTGTCTGAATCTGTCCATCTGAACTGTGTATCTGAAATCCTTTTCTGACAAAATGCCTTTTAAAATGGTAAGCAGTGTGGTCACCATGGCCTTGGATTCTGGCTCCACCTCTCTCAGCCTTTTAACATGGTGGAGGTAATTCACTGCCAGCTCTGGGACCTCCAGGAGGGAGCCAATCTCATCACTTCAACTCTGGGTAGCACTGTGAAGTATATAAATCCTTTTTATCTGAGTAAAAGCTAAATCTGCCAGGCAGCGCACTGCACAGCCTGGAAATATCCCTGTATATGGTGGTGGGAATCTATCATGCTCTCCTGCCTATGCACACCTAGCAGTCCCTATCCGGCCATTTTCCCAGACTTGGGTGCTGAGTGGCATGCTCTCAGCTACTTTCCTCCTAACCTTGAGCGGGCATACATGCATCTGGGCCTGAAGTGTGTGATTTGCCATGCAGATTAGCCCCATCTAGAGGCTGCTAGTTCATTTGCCGGCCACCTAGACCCAAAATAATCACACAGAGACTGCATTACTACAACACTGCTTGGCCTATTAGCTCATGCTTCTTAGTGGCTAGCTCTTATATCTTAAATTAACCCATTTCTGTTAATCTGTGTATCACCACGTGGTTGTAGACTACCAGTTAGGTTCTTTCTGGTATCCAGCGTCTATCTCCTGCGGGTTGCAACATGGCTTCTCCTTGACTCTGCCTTTTCTCACCTCCTCTATCTGCTTAGAATTCCCACCTTGCCCTATTCTACACTGCAATAGGCCCAAAGCAAATTCTTTATTAAGCAGTGGTATTCACAGCATACAGAGGGGAATCCCACATCAGAGGTTGTTGGGGGAGACTTGTGGAGTAGGGCTGATCCCTGTAGGGAACAATAGAGGGAGACTTACAGAGAAGAGGTAGCTTCCTGAAGTATGGGTGGCACTTGCTGTCATTTTTTGCCACAGTAGTGATTCTGTACCTTAGTAGCAATAACAGATTCCAGCAGCTGGAAGTTGCTGTTTTCAGTTTTTCAACACCAGCTAACCTCAGGGACATCAGCCTTAACCAGGTGCCCCTTCATCTCCAGAACCCAGCAACATCAGCCTGCCCCTGCTTCCCCAGGCCCAGGTATGGTAAGTTCTATATTCAGTACCATCATGTATATAGCTTGAAATAACTCCATGGAAGTCTTCATACTGTGAAAACCAGTAAACACTGCTAATCATAGCTTTCCCCTGGAGAGTTAAAAACTCACCAATGTGTTACTGCTTCGGTCCATGAACAATTGATTCACAACAGTGAGTGTTGATCTAAGAGTGATTTCTACCTTAAGGTGGAGAAAGATCCTCTAGACCCAGGGAGGAGAGATTAGGGGGAAACAACACAGGTGAATTGCTGGAGCAGAAGCTTCCTGGTGTGAAGCAAAGCAGAGACCTGGGAAAGGGTGTAGTAAAATAGCCGGATTGGGCTAGAGGCACGGGACAGAGGTGATGGTGACACACTACCAGAGTGCTGCGTCTCAGCTGGTGCAGTGACAGAGAGCAGGTGGAAACATGGGTGCTTCTGGGAGGGCAGGCTTCTCTCCCACGTGCACCCATGCCTATGTCTCTTTCCATCCCAGGAAAGTCAAGAAAAGCACAAGAGACTGTTGGGGAAAAGCTGTTAGTTCGTTCCCAGCTGTTCAGTCCTGAAATCATCACACATAAACTTTTATTTAAAACACTGCTTGGCCTATTATCTCTAGCTTCTTTCTAGCTCTTATATCTTAAATTAACCCATTTCTATTCTTTTATATTTCACCATGAGGCTTGTGGCCTATTGGCAAGGTTCCAGCTGCATGGCTTCTCCTGACTCCACCTTCTTTCTCCCAGCATTCAGTTTAATTTTCTCTGCCTACCTCTGTTCAGCAAAGCCACTGGCCAAAACAGATTTATTCATTAACCAATAAAAGCAACACATGGACAGAAGGACTTCCCACACCAGGAGATTTCCAGAGTGTTCAGGCCAATGGGTCATCCTGTCAAAAAGGCAAGTAAAGTGATGTCTGATCAGAATCTTTGGGAGCAGTAATGACAGAAGAAGCCAATTCAGAGGATGCTGATAAGCATGGACCAGGGCTGCTGTCCTATATGACAGCTTATCTGCAACCTGGTCACCTTCTGGGAAAAGGGAAGAGATGCAGAAGTTGGCTCTTCTTTAGGATAGACACTGTGCTCTGAATTGTAAGATGATATTTCCCATGGTGAGGTAGAAAATGGTGGCTCAAGAGATAAGAACCAGGGAATGGAAAAGAAAGCTAAAAATTCCCTCAGGCATTAAATACTAAAGACAAATACACTTTGTTGGTTTTTCTTCTTTTGTTAGTTTATTAACAGTGACAGATATGATATGGGAGAACCTAGGAAAGAAAAAACATTATTTCTGAATGTTTGTGTGACAATGAAGATGTTTATGTGGCAATATTGTGTGGGTGGAGAAAACAGATGTCATAATTAACACTTATTGCCATCAGTGAGTGAAGATTAGATTTATTAATTCATTGCTTAACCAATTAATTTTTCAACATACTACCTTAACAATAGCACCTTGCTTTTGAAAACAACATTCATCAGGTAGAATATTGCTCATTAAAATGTTACTGATTTTTTATGTTTTTATTATATTTGTAGTCAGTAGGAACATAATAAAAATAATAAATCTATACTACTTGTTCATGAGAATCATCTTTCCTTTAGAAAGGCTCTGTATAATATTTTGCTTTAAAAGGGTCTATGAAGTATTTAATATTTGATAACCATATATAATTGAGGCTTTTAAATAAAATAATTTCATAATCAGCCTTTTAAAGATTTGATCTGTTTTTAATGCCTCATTTTATTATAGGGCTTGCTAACTTTTCTAACAATTCCTCTATAGTATGCTTTTCTTATTGATGAAAGCCCATTATTGGACAACTACTCAATTTAAAGGCCCATTTCAAGATGCATCCTGGAAGAGCATCTGCCTTGAATACATGAGGCCCTGGGTTCGAACCCCAGCACTACCCAAACAAACAAATAAATAGTAGTGTTTCCCTCTCTTTTCTGATTCTGATTACTGAATTCATAAAAATGTTGACACTGAGCATGGAAAACAGAAGAAAATTCCCCGAAGTTGAGTTTGCTGTAGATTTCTTCTGGTAGACATGGATTCCTGTCAATCTGTGTACCAAAAGAAGAGAGGGAGGGCTTGGAGGAAACCGTGGGCTATGCCAGCATGAAAGCTGTATGCTGGTTGATGGAAAATTGGAACAGGAACAAGTGGAGGGAGAGCATGAGTACAAGGCAATGGAAAGGAGAAGGGGGAAAGAAACTCACAAATGCTAACGCCAAAGAGACCTTCAGAGGGACACAGAAGAGAGCAGACCGACCCTATAAGCAAGGCTGCTCAGAGAGCACTGCATTTGCCGTCTGCCCTAACTACGTCTTACAGGAATTTGCAGAGGATAAAGCAGGAAGAGGCGAGAACAGTGTTGTGAGGTCTATATGACAGAACTCTCCCAACTTCTGTGCTCTGTGGGGTTGCCCTGGGGAGCTTTTCCAAGACCCTGTAGTTCCCACAAAGAAATAAGACTTTATGGTTTGCCAAACCTGATATGCACTGGTCTAAGAAACCCAATTATTAAATTCTTAGCAATTTTGTAAACAAGTTGTTAGATATGGCTATTTTAAAAAGTAAATTAAATAAACTTATAGTGGCATAAATATTAAAAACTATACTCAAAACTCATCACTTTATGAAACTCAAAAGATTTATATAATTTAAAGAGTACAAAGGGCCATCACTTTGTGATTGTTAGTTCCAGCTTGTGTCACGTGTTCTGAAGGCTATTCACGTGTCTTAGCAGGAATTCCATACAACGATGCTGTGCTGTGGGGTGGTTTGAGTAAAAATGGCCCTCGTGGGCTCATGTGTTTGGATGCCTGGTCATTAGGGAGTAGCAATACTTGACAGGAATTAGGAGGTGTGGTTTTGTTGGAGGAAGTGTGCCAAGGGGTGTGGGATTTAAGGTTTTAAAGGCCTAAGGCAGGCCCACTAGCTCTCTCTTCCTGCGCTTTTGGATTCAGATACAGAAATTTCAGCTTCTCCAGTTCCCATGTCTGCCTGTGCCACCATGCTTTCTTTCGAACTGTAAGCAAGCCCCAAGAGTTGCTGTGGTCATGGTGTCTCTTCACAGAAATAAAACACTGATTAAGATATGCAGGGTTTTTTTTTTTTTGTCAACTTGATCCAAATTAGGGTCCTCTGGGAAGAGGAAACCCCAATGAGAAAATGCCCTTATCAGATTGGTCTTTAGGCAAGCCTGTGGGCATTTCCTTGACTGATGATTGATGTGGAAAGGCCCAGCTCTCTGGGGGCAGTGTCATCTCTGGGTAGGTGATCCTGGAGGGTATAAGAAAGCAAACAGAGCAAACCAGAGAATAGAGTTCCTCTGTGGTCTTCGCATTGGTTCCTGCCCTGATTGCCCTTCATGATGGACTATAAACTGTAGATTGAAATAATCCTTCTTTCCCCACTAGCTTTTAGTTATGACATTTCATCACAGCAACAGAAAGCAAACTGCAAAAGGTATGTAACTGCATATTCCTTCCTAACCCTGCCTTCAGTGGATCCACACTGATGGGCTGGAATCAGTTACGGTGGGAGGATTTTACATGGAAATCAATAAATGATATAAATTAGGGCTTAAAATAGTTTGTTAATTGTCTAAATATAACAACAGGGTGACAAAAGGATTCATAATACAGGTTAAATTGTTGTGTGCCTGTAACTATTATATTGTGGATGATCCAAGAAACAAAAAATATTCTTCTATTATTCAAAAGCAATTATTTAATACATTGGAAGATTGTTTACATCGTTGAAGAAGAGTAATGCCTTGGCATGTCTTTACTGTTTCATGTTTGTCTCTCATTTTAAGAAAATATTAACCTAATTCACGTCAGAACTATCTTTTTCATCATTGTGATGTTGTTCTTGGTTGTCAGCTTCACTACAACTGAAATCAACTAAAATCCAAAAATGGAGGGCATACAAGAGAGGTACTTTTGCTTAATTTGAAGTATGTAGATCCACTTCTAATCCAGACCTTTGAGGAAGGAAGGCACAGCTTTGATCTGAGCCACGCCTTCTACTGGCAGCCTTTATAAGGACATGGGAGAGGGGATCCTTTGCTGCTTGTCTGCTTGCCCTCACCTTGTTAGCCTTCACTGCCAGTACAACTACCTCTTCAGGGCTCCAGCATGCACTGAAGGCCGGCTGAGACATTCAGCCTGTGGACTGAGAAACTTCTGGATTCTTGGGACTTTAGATTCATAGCCAGCCATTGTTGGCTTAGCTGGACCACAGCCTGTAAGTCCTTCCAATAAATCACATATACATACATTCTATACGCTCTGTTACTCGAGAGAACACTGACTAACACAGTTACAACAATATGAGCTTCAGATTCGAGAGTTTGGCAAGAGTTAGTTAAATCATTCTCTGAAAACCAGTTGAAGATGTAGAATTTAAAGAGTATTATACATCTTGTAATTTCTAAATTGCACAGTACACGTTTTTATCAGTACATTTATCATATACTTACATACAAATATATGCATGCTGTATTTATTGTTCTTATTGGAGGGTCAGTTATTAAACCTCTGCTGGGTCCTCACTGGGTAGAGTTCCCATTTCCTCACACAAAGAACAACATCAGAAGTCTTCCTTTATAAAAGGAGTTGGGGCCAATGACAATCATAAACATAAGACGTACTGTACTACACCTTTAATCCCAGCAGTCGGGAGGCAGAGGCAGGCGAATCTCTGTGAGTTCGAGGCCAGCCTGGTCTACAATGTGAGTTCAGGGCAAAACAGAGAAACCCTGTCTTGAAAAACCAAAAGAAAAAAAGAAAAAAACATGTCTAGGTCCGTGGCCCTGCAGCAGCCAGGGTCTGAGTATCTGATATCCCTGGCTCCTGTTATCACTGAGAGTTGTGAGATGCCTGTGGTCTGGTCAGCCACCTGAGACTATGTTGGTGTCTGAGGGACATGCTGCCACTGGGGCCATCCTGATCTGGATGACCTGTGCTGACACCCAGGGCCATGGTGACATATGAGTCCAAGATACTACAGAGGACCATGTTTGGGTCCATGTTTCTGCTGCAGCTGGGGTCTGTGCTGATGTCTGGGTGCCATATGCCTATTGAAATCAGAGGGCCGTGCTAAGCCAATCTCACTGGCCCTGGGTTAGCTGGCCTTGCCCCTCACTGGACCCTGTAGTAGGAGAGCTGATTCTGCACCTCTGTCCCCGCAAAACCCCCACCCCCGGCACTTGAGAGAGATGCCTCCACCTCTCTCCGTGTGTGTGGGAGAGCTAGCCTTGATGACATGGGCCTGGAAGAGCTAGCTCTGCCCCTTTCCTGGGGAGGGGGGAGCTCTCCCAGTGGCCTGACTGACAAACTCAGCTACTACCCAGACCCACATCCTGGGCCATGGGTTGGCCCACCCTAATATCTACCCCATCTATGACCTGCTAGACCAGGTGAAGGGACTGGTCCTGTAGAATGGCAGCTGCAGGATTCCCATGACTTGGTGTAACAGCAGGATATCTGAGAGGAGTTTTGGTGAGGGTCCAGTGATGATGGTGTCCCAAAGGCCAGAGGTCTTGAACCAGACCAATGACTCATTGCCATGAACATTTGTCAGCAGGGCTGAGTGGACAAAAGGTCTACTGAGCCACCCACCACAGATCCCAGTGCCACAAGGAGGAATGGAGAGGTGTTGAAGAGATGGGAAAGATAGTCTTTTTGTTTTGTTTTTTAATTAATTTGGGGGTAAATTCTTTTGGAGAGGACACTGCAGGGATGAGGGGCAGATACAGAGGGATTGGGAGGTAAGTGGGATTTGGGTGCATAATGTGAAATTTCTAAAGAATCAATAAAGAATTAATTTTTAGAAAAATTCTGTGGTGATGGGTTCAGTTCAGCCACCACATGGCAGCTCACAACCATATGTAGCTGCAGATCCAGGAGTCGGATGCTCTCTTCTGTCTCATCAGGCACAGCATGCGCACAGGCAGAACACACATGCACATGAGAAAATTTAGGGAAAATGTGGTAAAATATACTTAGCATAAAGTTTGTAATTTGACCCATTTAGAATATGCTCTCAGTGGTGTTAGGAGCAGTCACATTTCTGCATCCATCTCCATCCATCTCCAGAGCTCCCAGTATCATCCCTTACTGAAGCTGTGTGTCATTCAGCTGTAACATCTTGCCCGTCCCTCCCCCATTGCCACTTCTCTCAGTACCTGGCAAACCTCTGCTTTACTCTATTATCCCTCCCAATTTTCATATCTAGGCATTTCATGTAATAGAATTATAGCATATTTATTTTTCTGTGATTGATTTTTTCTACTTATAATGCCTTGAGGTATGTTTACATTAGAAGATATCAAAAACCTCCTGGTTTTGTTGTGGGACAATCTTTTTGTACATTGTGAAGATGCGTCTGCCTAAAGCACCTTCTGATTGGTTTAATAAGGAGCTGAACGGCAGGAGAGAATCAGTGGGATTTCTGGGGAGAGAGAGGAATTCGGGGGGAAGAATCTGAAAGGTGGGGAATTTGCCAGCCAGACACAGAGGAGTCAGATGTGTGCTACTGAGGAGAGGTAATGGGCCATCTGGCAGAAAGTAGACTAATATAAACGGGTTGATTTAAGTTATAGGAGCTATTTGAGAACAAGCCTCAGCTAAGACCAAGCTTTCATAATTAATAAGAAGTCTCAATGTCATTATTTGGGAGTTGGTGGTACAAAAGAGGAAGATGGATCAAAATGGAATTCTAGTACTAGCCCAAACTGTTGCTTTAACTAAGTGGCACCTTTGTTTCTCCTCCTTCCCTCTTCCTCTTCTTTTGTTTTTTGTTTTCGTTTCTTCAAACCAGGGTTTCTCTGTGTAGCCCTGGCTGTCCTGGAACTCACTCTGTAGACCAGGCTGGCCTTGAACTCACAGAGATCTGCCTGACTCTGCTTCCTCAAGTAATGGGATTAGACATGTGTGCCACCACTGCCTTGTTTCTCTGCTTAAATAAGAGGTTGTGCTTTATGGGAACAAAACCCAGAAAGGCCAAGCTTGGCTGTTGAGACATGACCCTGAATCACATTTTGCAGATGAAACACAGTCTGGACTCCTACCATAGCATGACGTACATTGCCTCCTGCACAAGAACTGCAGCGCCCCAGCAGGTGGGGTCTGGTGAGCCAGGGTCTTTGATATTGTGAGACTGTGGTCTCAGGAGATGAAGGAAGCAGCCAAGGGTTTAACCTCCTCCAGGACCAGGGACCAGGGAATGCCAATCCAACTGAACAGCTACAGTGATGTGGAGCAGAAAAAGCTTTTCTTTTAATGAAGGAAATAATTTATCCTGATTTGTGCCTAGTTGCTAAAAAGGCAATTAGTCTTTCAAAATGGAAAGAACTATTTGCTATTAAAAATACATTTTTAAATAACACGCCTATCACCATGCTTCTTTGTCAGCTTTTTTATCCCCTAAAACAACTAAAAATAAAATAGATGATGAGAAAAGGGTTTTGTGTGTTGGGGGGATTGGTTTGTGTTTTTTCTGAAGGAGAAAAATAGACTTTTTTGGCTCTTTTGAGCAAATAGTAGAGCTATGTTCAGCAGGGCAAGGTCAGTGTAACAAAGATTTTTAGGTGACCTCAAAGCTTGGAATGAAATCAAAGACCCTGAGATAAAGAACACTTCTATAATTACTTTTAAATCTTTTGTCAGGCTTAGGAAAGTTTCCTAAGCTGGCGAGTGCTGGCCTCTGCTGGCCTGGCAGGGACCTAGATAAGGTAAGGGCAGGGAGCTGCAGTCTGAAACTGCCCAGGCTGCATGGTGCTTCCGTGCAGACCTCGGCACCGCCCTTTTCAGAAGCTACTTACCAAGACCTCGCTCGGTTTCTAGACATTCAAAATTCTGTTCCTGGGGCTTAGTGGTTAAAAGCACTGACTGCTCTTCCAGAGGACCTGGGTTCAATTCCAAGCACCCACATGGCAGCTCACAACTGTTTGAAGATCCAGTTGCAGGGGAATCTGACACCACACCAATGCACATAAAATAAAATTAAATAAACTATAAAAAATATTTTTAAAAAATTCTGTTCCTTAATTCCTGCCTATACCTCCTGGTCATGGGGACTCTCTGGAAGACCCCATCTGTGTACATTCTGGACAGAGCTGCTACAGAGTTAGTAGCATGTCCCAAGCAATGCTTTCAGTTGTACCCAGCTGGTTCCCAAGTCTGTCTCTACGGAACACAAACAGATGCTCTGGGCAGAAACTGTCCAGTTCAGTTTGTTTCTTCATCTGGGGCAGCTTCTACCTGCAGCTGACACCTTTGTTCAGTAATGGATATGAACCAGCGAAGCCTCAGAATGTTAGTCCCCAAAAAGGGGTAAAGGAAAATCATTTTTCTCTTACAAATATTCAAGTTTTTGATACCAGACAAGCCTCCAATTCCCTCTAGATTCCAACTGGTGTCTATAACATACTTCAATATTGATACAACCCAGAGCTGCAGGACTTTGCACAGTTTAGGAGCTCAGCTTGTTCACGGCTCCAGGAGTGTTTTTCTAGTGTGTGCCTCCCCCTACGAGACGCCATCCAAGCAGCTCTTCACTCCGTTTGGAAGGAGAAGATGGCTTCGGCCACTGCACTGACTGAGAAACTGCACCACCTGTCAGCACAGAATGATCTATGACTGATTCCTGGAAGTAGGAAGGGTGCCACCCTGTAGGTTTATTGGGGATGAATTTAAATTGTGTGGGCACATGGGCATATTTAAAATCCTATCAGAGAAATCAGGCCCAAAAGTTAACTGGACAAATCAGAGTGAGGAAAGGGCGTGAGTCCCCTCTAATAGCCCCATAAAGTGATGGGCACCTAACGGTGTGATCCAGGGCCCCCCACAATCTATCACCTTCACCAAGGACGAGCACTCCCCACACGGCGCCATCCTCTGCGGTCAGTGGAGCCTGCGCGCCTGTGTGTCCAGCTGCGTGGAGAAGACTTGACTGGATGTTTCCTGTGCCTGACTGGTTTTCCACTCTGGATCTAGCTTGACCTTTTACCTTACACCTGAACTCTGCAGCTTCTCCCATACAGCAGTCTGGCAGCTCCAGCGCAGCTCTGCCAGCACTGGTCTGCTTCACTCTCTTGTCAATGCACACTCAGCCCACTTCTGAAACCTCTCGAACTCTGCATTCATTCTGTAACACACATGTATGCATATAGATATGTTTACTGTGTGCTGTGCGATATGAGAGTTAATAGTAGTAAATAATTTCAGAATAAACGGCCAGGCCACCGAGACAGGTGGATTTTATTAAAAATTGCTGCCATTAAAGCTGTTGTTAATGGCTGTTCAATAAATTCTAATGTTATGGAAAGACAGCAGCATGCCCATGGGTGCTCCTTGCACCATACACCCGTGCCTCACACAGCACAGCTCCCTACTCTGCTCAGCTGCAACTCGAGTGCTCAGGGCACCCAAATGTTGCGGAATATTCTTTTACACTGTGTGAAGAAATGCCACTGGGATTCGTTTAATAAAGAGCTGGATGGCCTATAGTTAGCCAGGAAGAGGTTAGGCCAGATTCTGGGGACAGAAAGGTCTCAGAGAAGAAAGGCCGGGTGGCCAGCTGAATGTAGAGGAAACGGGATGTGCAGGAGGAGAGGCAAAAGCCACAAGTCACATGGCAGCATGTAGATGAAAAGAAATGGGTTAAGTTATAAGAATTAGTTAGAAACAAGGAAACAAGTCGGGCAGTAGTGGCTCACACCTTTAATCCCAGCACTTGGGAGGCAGAGGCAGGCAGATCTCTGTGAGTTTGAGACAAGCTCGGTCTACGAGAGCTAGTTCCAGGACAGGCACCAAAGCTACAGGGAAACCCTGTCTCGAAAAACCAAAAAAAAAAAAAAAAAAAAAAAGAATTAGTTAGAAACAAGCCTAACCTATAGGCCAACCTTTCATAATTAATAAGAAGTCTCTGTGTCATTTTTTGTAAGCTGGCAGCCCAAAGAAAATTCCAGTTACACATGGCACCCAACGTCTGGCCATGTATATCCACATTGAAGCATGAATAATAAAAACCCAGACACAGATATTGGGGTTCAACATGAAAACCAGAAAAGCAAGGCAGTCAAGCCACTAGAGAAGCCAACCTCTACCAGGGCTGGGCGACCACAGACTCAGCCTCTCTCCTCCCATTTTATATCCTCTAGTGCTGGGATTAGTACTGAGCCACCACCTGGATTTGTTTCAGCCCAGGAACTCACAGAGATCTATCTGCCTCTGTCTCCCAAATCCTGGGATTAAAGGTGTGTGTTACCACTGTCTGACCTCTAATGACTTAGCTTTGCCCTTCTGATATTCAGGCAAGCTTTATTTATTAAAACATAAATAAAATATTACTATACCACATAAGGCCTGAGTAAGCTAAAAAAAAATGTTCAGAACATGGAGTCAAATGTGGCTTCCTGGTCACCACAGTCTCTCAGATAGGCTTGGTGGCATTCAATGACGCAGCTGCCAGCTTCTGCCTATGGCCTGGAGCCAGCCACCAGTGCCATGCGCTAAGCTGAGCTGTGTACTAGCTGACAAAACAATTTAATATTTGTCTTGCCAGTCAGAAAATGCTGTAGGCACTTAGTAAAGCCAGATCCAGACACAGAAAACCTCTAAAAAGGCACAGTATGCTTAAAAACATGCTTAGATGCTGAAGAAAGAAAAGAAAATGGGTATAGGCAGTCATAAAAGAGTTTAAAAATAACAAAGTCTTTAAAAGGAGAGTAAAGTAATATAAAAATAAGGCATGTTAAGGATGAAAAATACTATTACACAGGGAGTGTGATCTTATATGGTGCTTTCTTAATTTTGGATGAAAAGGGCAGCTGCTGAGAGACACTGGATTGTAGAAGGGGCTGCCAAATTAAACCAGCCTGGATACTTTACTTAACTTTAAAATGGAAGTCAGAAAATGTATTGCTTTGGTGAAGAGATCATGTTTTTGTTCCACAGAAAACAAAAGACTGTGGGTTTGTTCAAGGTTAAAATGGATCAGGTTTGATTGGAGGAGACCCTCCTGAAAATCCTCACCATAGACATAAAGAAATTAACCTGCTTAAATATAAAATTTAAAAAAAATCATCTTTGACTGGCTTGTGTTGCTGTAGATGTGTATGTTACCTTGGAACGCTTGTGTGTTTTCAGAGCAAAGGACTAGGCACCAATAAAAACAGGAGAGCCAGGGGATCCAGCCTCTCATGAGCCTCTGTTGCTGTTTCCTCAGAGTTCTGCATCCAGAACAGCTTCAAGGCTGCTGGCTGAAATGGTCCAGCCTCAGAAACTATTCTAGTCCGGAGTACAGATAAGCCTTGTGCTTTCCTATTGCACAGAGATTGGACAACAAATGTTATGGCTAGTTTTCCCAGGACTTGACCATTATTTCAGTTTTCCCAGGGTTCCCCAAAGATTCCATCACCTCCTAGACAGCAAAAAGTAGTCTAGAGAAAATAGTGCTCACATTCACAAGAGATGGGTCATTTGGTAGGTTATGGATGTTTGTCATTTAGGGGAGTTGGTTAAAACTTGTTACTGGTCATAGTCAGGAAGAAAGCTAAACAAAGGAGATTAGATTCAGGGATCTTTTGCCGGGAAAAGGGGGGGGATATAGTATAGAAATGATGGGATAAAAGGGTGGAGGTAGATTGTTGAGTCTACTTTTGAAGAACACTAGTCTCAAATATTTTCAATTGGTATGGATTTTTGTATACTGATACAAATTTAAGATTTTTTTTGCTAGAACATACTGTACATATGTTTCTACTCTTGTTTAAGGTATCATGCCTATGTAGCTCATTTAACAATGTAATATAAATGTCTAGTCCTTGCAAATTATTATTACAAGCTCTTTAGGATAATAAAGAAATGAAGGTTAATAGTTTGCCACCTATAACAAGATAGAGCAGGATAGTCCTTCAAAAATTCCCACTCCACAGAGAAGTCTGTCAGATATTCCTGCTTTGTAGGCTGAAAATGGATGCCCCAACATTACAGAGGAAACTTGGGTTGCTGTCCAGGAAGCCAGCTGTTTCTGTCATTTTTATAGTTTTGGAAGTTGGTTTCTCTGCACCTCCTGTTTTCTTAGGTAGTATAATATTCTTCTTGGATCTCTGATGGAGCTGAAGATGGGACAGTTGTAGTTGCAGTTTTCTTTGTTACCAAATTCAAAAAAGAAACAAAGAAGGTAAAAAAATGTATAAGGTTTAGAGACATAAAAGTTTAAATTGTTTAAGAAAATGTTTTGAAGTCTAAAAAGATAGTTTTAAGATGGTATTACAAGTTATGATAGAAGATGGTTTAGGTATGAAACTTTAAATTCATCAAGATAAGATATTAATAGAGTATTTTCACTGAATATTCAAAATATAAATGGACTAGATGTTGTGGATGTAACTCTTACCTGATAATTGTTCTTATTATTTACAGTTTTACTAGGTTAGAGCTAAAGCCTTTCAATTTCATTTAGACAAAAAGGGGTAAATGTTGTGGAATATTCCTTTACACTGTGTGAAGACATGTCACTGATTGGTTTAATAAAGAGCGGAATGGCCAACAGCTAGTCAGGAAGAGGTTAGCTGGGACTGCTAGACACAGAGAGAGCCTCTGGGAGAAAGAAAGGTGGGGTTGCCAGGCAGATGCAAAGGAAGGAGAACATGTAGAAGGAGAGGTAAAAGCCATGAGCAGCATGTAGATTAAAATAAATGGGTCAATTTAAATTATAAGAGCTAGTTAGAAATAAGCCTAAGCTATTGGCTAAGGTTTCATAATTAATAATAAGTCTCTATGTTGTTTTTGTGAGTTGACAGCCCAAAGAAAAATCCAGCCACACCCAAAACAACTACTTGACTAAAATAATCAGGTATTTCCAAATTTCTTAGATAATTTTCTCTAAAACTTCATAGAACACAGGGAAATATTTTACTTATTTTTGCCAGTTTATTATGACGGACATTAAAGGGCACAAATAAATGACCATTGAAGTAGCGTATGAATGAGGTCCAGAAGTGTCTGGGGCACTTGTCCCTGTAGATTTGGGGTACCTGGATGTCTTTACTAGCTCCCAAATCCTCAGAGCTCTGTTTTTAAGGCTCCACTGGAGGCATTCTAAGGTAGGCATGGTTGATTAAATCATTGGTTATTGATGATTAGTCCAATTTCCAGGTTCTCTCATCAGAATGGGGTCTGACCATAAGAAAACCCACAGAATCAACTAACCTGGGCTCATTGGGGCTCACAGAGACTGAATTGACATGACAACCGGGAAGCCTGCATGGGACTGACCTACGCCCTCTGCATTTATGTTACTGTTGTGTAGCTTGGTGCTCCTGTGGGACTCCTAACAGTGGGAGTAGGGACTGTCTCTGACTCTTACAGGCTTTTGGGATCCTGCTCCCCATACTGGGTCGCCTTGCCTAGTTTTAATACATGGGGAGGTGCTTAGTCTTTCTGCAACTTGATATGCCAGGTTTTGTTTTGTTGATTCTTATGGGAGACCTGCCCTGTCCTGAATATAAATGGAGGAGTGGACTGGGGGTGGAAACTGATGGGGTGGAGTAGGGATGGGCTAGGAGGAAAAGAGGGAGGGAAAACATCGGCCAGGATGTAAAATTAATTAGTTAAAAAAATTGGGGTCTGGGTGGGTGACAGTCTTAGTCCCTCAATTATGCCATTATGACTTGTTCTTTCTGGTCACTAGAAGATGTTTTTATATCTATTGCCCCAAATTACACAGGTTTAAGGAGTTCTGAGCCAGAACACACACACACACTCACACACACACACACAGAGACAGAGAGAGAGATCTTACCAGGTGACTAGAAAGAACTACCTCTGAAGTTGTTTTGGAATAGGGTTAACTTTATTTTATAGCAACTTAAAGAATAATATTTCCAAGAACATAGATTAGCTTCTTGCTGATAAAAGTGAGCATATTTTCACTTAAATACAAACTAATATTCAACAAGTACAGGTTTTTAAAAGATTAGTTGCAATGTAGAATCTAAAAGCCTAACAATAAAGCTTTCAAAAGATTTCAAATTTTTATGTGTATAAGTGCCTGCCTGTATGTTTTCCCAGGCCAGAAGGAGGCCAGCAGAATGTGACAGCTTCTCTACCAAATACCATGGAAGTGGAGTGACAGATAGTTGTGGGTCGCCCTGTGGGCGCTGGGAGCTGAGCCTCAGTCCTCTTTAAGAACAACACATACTCTTACCTGCTGAGCCAACACTCCAGCTCTAACATAGTTATTTAACATCTTCTCTTGGTCATCTGGGAAAACTAGGCCTTTAGCATTATAAAACATTAGGAACAAAACAGCAAAATTTTCGTTGTTCAAATTTCACAGTTTCTTGCCAATGTCCTTTTCCAGGCAGTGGATCCAGGATCCCATGTGGCATGGAACATCTTACCTTGCTCTATTCTGTAGTAATGTCAGAAAGCGTATTCTTAAGAAAAAAGGCCTTCCCCACCAGGCAGGGTTTAGTAATGGAGAATGCAATGGCCACTAATTTGATTTCTGACAAAACTAGCTAGCATTGCTGTTGTGCTGTCGGTGGGAGTGTTAGCATAGTGGAAGGGCAGTGCTCTGCTGGTTATTATACATTGCCCACGAGGATTGTCTGAAAGGTGCAAGGGCTTCCATGGAGCCGGAGGGATCTACGTCAATTCCCAGCACAGGTAGTTCCACTTGGATTTTGTTTTACAGCATCAGGCTTGTTAGGCATCCAGATACAGCTGTTCAATGCTCTCTGGATGAGCACAGATTCTACCTGGAGGAAATGGCAGAGCCAGGACCTGCCAGGAAGACATGGCACATTCTTGGGAGGCTTCTATCGGTGCCTTCTTCCTACCAATGCCAATGCCCAGTGCTTGCTGCTGCCGCGGGCCCCATGGTAGAAAGCCCTGTCATGCAGAGCAGCTGCCGCGGGCCCCATGGTAGAAAGCCCTGTCGCGCAGAGCAGCTGCTCAGCTCTCAGAACAACCCTGTTCCCATAACAGCTGTGTTCATCCACAGTCCAAGAGCAGAACCCTAAAGAACACACTAGGCGCTCTCAGGCTGTGCTGGGTGCCTGTCCGGGCAATGATTGTACTTTCAGTGGCATGGGGAGTAGTTTGTGACTCAGACATTAGACATTTTCCTTTTTTCTTCAACATTACATCCTCAAGAAAATCCTTTCCAGAGGCTCTGTTCTACATGTTAACCTAGGAAACAGATTGCTACCAAGGTATGGGCAGCTATGAAATGCAGGTTAAGGGGCTCATTACCAAGCTGGGCCTACTCCAATTCAATCCCAGAACATACATGGTAGGAGAGAACCAATCGTCTCAATTTGTCCTCTGACCTACATGCACACATGCACATACATGCATATACATGCATACATACATATGGAAAAAATACTCGTGTTATGTAGGAGTGCTCATGTTTCAGTAAGATACTCCTACAGGTACAATGAATTGAAAAGAAAACAATCTATAATGGGGACATTTCAGATGAGGCTGAGAGGCAAATGGAGTGATTCTGGGGCCCCTGAAATTACATCAAAATGCCTACTCAGCCAAGCCTATGTCTGAGGAATTGAATGATTAAATGATTGGAGGAAAGGGACAAAAATGTATGTGTCAGTAATTTATCTCCTTGTGAGATGGAAGTTGTGGGTTTTAAAAATTTTAAGTTTCTCATGAATGGAAAATATATCTTGTCAAAGGACAATTAGAATCATGACATCTGTCTCAGTTTATACAGCTGATACATAGATAATCACATTTCTGACATTTCCACTTTATTCCTCCTTGTGATGTTTGGACATGTAGGGTATGTTCTAATGTTCGAGCCGGGACATGTCCCCATACCTCTCCTCTATGCTGTGTTTCTGATAAAGGTTTTCCCATGTGCTGTGCAAAGATGGAGGGAGGCGTGCAATGGGCTCATCTTCAGATAATTCAGCAACTGTGTCATCTGACCCAGTTCCCTTTCACTGTGCCTGGAGCGAAGGGGTGCACAGAAAGGACCTCTGGGGGAACAGTTAGTCCTGCCAGTGGATACCTTGTACCTGAAATGCACACCAGTCCACAACCGGAGCTATCTACACTCCACTGCATCAGCAGACGGTCAAACTGGCTTTTCTTTCCAGCCCTGAATTATGAAACAGGGCTGTGTACATTTGAAACATTCCCTCTGTAGGTGTTTTTCTGATTGCTTTTTCGTTTTGTTTATAGACACATTATTTTGGCCCATGGTTTTGGAATTGCCAGGTCTAGGGACCTCATCTGAGGTGGCTCTTATGTTGATGGGGTCCTGAGTGGCACAGACTACCTGGTGCCAAGAGACAGGCACATTTGTTTGTGTGTAGGTATTTTTCCAAAAGTGTTAATTTGGTCTTTCAGTTTTCATATTGACCCAAGATTTTAGTGCCTGCCTCTACTCGTGGCTGATTTTATCATGAGCAAATAAGAAGCAATCAATTATTATGGAATAAAATGTACTCTTCAAAGATGACAGCATTTAAAATTACTGTGGTCTAGGAATGCAAATGCTCTCTATCCTTCCTCTAGAGTGAACATTCAGCGAGCAGAAGGGATCAGGGGCTTTGCAGAGTGTCTGGTGTAACAGAGGACGGCTTCACTTAGTTCTGTGTGTGTGTTCTGAGGGCATGTGACTGACTAACCTCCTGGATTCTCCTGCCCCCACCACAATCTGTGATACCTATCCTGGGGTCTTCAGGCCTTTGCTCCTGTGACCCACTGAGCCATGTATGAATCATCTTCCCAGCCTCCATCAACTTTATCTGGCCTTCAAGGTCCAGATGCCATTCCTGTTTCTCTTTCTGACTCACCATCCACATCTCTGCAACAGTGACAATAATTTCACAGCCATCTCATTACTGAGGTCAGTACGTTCCAAGCACCATAGTGAGAGTCTCTATTATCACATTCAATTCGTATAATGGTCTTGCTGCTTGTAAGTGCTCAGGTCATAGCCTACTCTTGGGGGTGGAACTGGAGCTCTAGTCTTGTTTTCTCTGAAGATTATACTCTTAATTACTCTCCAGGCTTCTTCCACTATTACGCTATTACGTAAATGTGGGAAGTTGGTGAAGCTGGGTGGGACCTCAAAGGTTATATCATCTCATATCTTTTACCCACAAGATTGCCTAAAGGTACAAAAGGCAGCCTTGACCAAAGTAACATAAAAAAGCATTGGTCTTCTGCTGAGTCTCAGACTCATTATTCATCCAACAAGATATGTTATATCCTAACGCATTGAAGCATGTTGCTGGCCTGCTAACACCTTCTCTAGGAGTTGCTTTCAATTTAAGCTATATAATAAATATATTATGTAAAATTTTATAATTTGGATGTCGTGAAGTTAAGCTGTGTTGCCCATTCGACTCAGATTTTGTGGCAATGATATGGGATTCCCCTCTGTATGCTGTGAATATGTTTTATTACCATTGATTAATAAAGAAGCTGCTTTGGCCTATTGAAGGGCAGAATAAAGTCAGGCAAGAAATCCTAACAGAGAGATATAGAACGAGTAGACCGAGTCAAAGAGATGCCATGTAGCTGCCAAAGAAGACAGGCACAGGAACCCTTACCAATAGGTCACAGCCTAATGGTGATACACAGATTAATAAAAAAAAAGGGGGGGTTAATTTAAGATGCAAGAGGTATCTAGGAATATGCCTAAGCCATCAACCAACAAGTTTTGTAATTAATATAGTTTCTGTGTGATTATTCAGGTCTGGGAAACCAGAACCAAAAGAGCAGTCTCTGCCTTCATGGGAATTCATGTGAAAGCTTTCCTGACTAAACCAAACTAGTAAATTCTTACTAATCTATGTTGTGGCGGTTTGATTGTAATTGGCCCCCATAAGCTCATAGGGAGTGGCACTATTAGGGGGTGTGGCTTTGTTGGAGTAGGTGTGGCCTTGTTGGAGGAACTGCGTCACTGTGGGGGTGGGTTTTGAGGTCTCATGTGTGCTCAAGCCATGCCCAGTGTCTCAGTATACTTCCTGTTGCTTTTGGATCAAAATGTAACCAGTACCATGTCTGCCTGCAGGAATCTCAGAATGAGACTATGTCTGAGAGCTGTCTCCTCCCATTTTATAATCCTCTCTAGGGCTTGGATTAAAGGCATGTACAATTAGGATTAAAGGCATGCACTGCCTGGTTTCTATGGCAACTAGTGTGGCTACTGGTATTAAAGGTGTGTGTTACCACTGCCTGGCTGTAAGGCTGACCAGTGGGGCTGTTTTACTCTCTGATCTTCAGGCAAGCTTTATTTATTAAAATACAAATGATATGCCATTACATTTCCCCTTTTTGTCTAAAATAAAAAGGCTATAATTAATATAAGAAAAACTATATACAATAAGTACAATAACTATATACAATATATACAGGCAATAAATACATCAACAATGTCTACTCCATTTGTATTTGACAGATTCAGAGTAAATACTTCATATCTATCCCATCTTGGCGAGTCTAAAGTCTTGTACCTAATTTACTTTGTACCACAACTTTCATTAGCATCCAAAACTATCATTTGATATCTCTCAATCTTATAAACTTTATATTTCTTTACTGAATTTCTTTTCAGAGTCTCATAAACAAAAAAGACTAACTATCTAGTCTTCAACTCCCTTAAAGACCTGAAAAGGAAAGAATATTAATTGAGTAAGCAGGAAGTGCCAGCAAGCAACTTCTAAAAACTGTGAGGAATGACAGAAACAGCTGGCAGCCTGGACAGTCGCCCAAGGTTCCCCTGCAACATTGGGGCACCCATCTTCAGCCTACTGATGCAATAAGCCAAATCGAGTCCAGTTAATAAGATGAGGTTTAATCTGAGCAAAGCACTCCCTGTCACACGGCTACTGCATAGGCGTGATCTTTGAGCAAATCCAGGGAAGAAGCCTCTGCTTGGCAAGCTTTCTGAGGGCAGGATCTGGAGAGGGGGGAGTGGGGCCGAAGAGGAGTTCCCAGCTAAACAGACTGACTGAGTTGGGCCATGTGGGAGAGGGGGCAGGAAGGGAGATGGGAGAGCTAGGAACCAGGTGCAGCAGCCAGGGGCCAAAGGTACAAAAAGGACAGGTAACCAAAATGTCTGCATTATATAGGGAAGAGCCCCTAAGGAAGGGCAGCCCAGTCCCTAGGTTGGAGAGAGGATGGGGATATGCCAGCCGTACCCTGTAACAGTGAGGGACTGAGGAATGCTGGGAGAACCTGGAGGCCAGGTCGGCTTTCATGGTTTTTTTTTCCCCTGAGACAGGGTTTCTCTGTGTAAGAACTCTGGCTGTCCTGGAACTTGATTTATTTATTTATTTCCACATCCCTATTGAAGTTCCCCTCCCTGCTTCCTCCCAGTCCCTCCTGTCACACCCTCTGTTCCTCGCCCCCAATCCACTCCTCCTCTATTTCTGTTTAGGAAAGGACAGTTTTTCCATGAGTATCAACAACTAAGCACCCCCCCCATGTATTAAGCCTAGGCAAGGTGACCCAATATGGGGAGTAGGGTCCCACAGGCCAGGAAAAGAGTCAGAGACAGCCCCTGCTCCACTGTTAGGAGTCTCACAAGAGGACTAAGCTACACAATTGTAACATGTGCAGAGGGCCTAGGTCAGTCCTATGCAGGCTCCCTGGTTGTCAGGTCAGTCTCTGTGAGCCCCTATGAGTCCAGGTTAGTTTAATTTTGTTTTCTAGTGGTGCTGGAACTCGCTTCGTAGACCAGGCTGGTCTTGAACTCACAGAGACCTTCCTGCCTCTGCTTCCAGATTAAGGATATGCCACTGCTGCCTGCTTGCTTTAATATGTTAAATAGACACCACAGTTCTTTGTCTCAGGTTCAAAACTTAGCAATGATAAATGATCTTTTTGGTGTAAAATTGAAAATTAAATTTTCAAGTGAATTGGATTTTTCAAGTATTTTATTGAAAAAAATTTGAAAAAATCCAGGAGATTTGCTGTTGTTTTGTCTTTATCCTTATCTGACTTTGATATCAGGGTGACTGGCTCTGTTAAAAGTTTGGTCGTTTCTGCCACTTTCTGTTTTATGAGGTAGTATGGAGAACATTGTCGTTAGTTCTTCTTTAATGGTCTGGTAAAATGGTGACTCCATCCAGACATGAGCTTTGGATTACTGTTTCAATTTCATTTCTTGTTCAGAACTATTTATATATTTGCTTGGTTTAATTTGTTAGCATTTAGCATTTCCACAGGCTGCCCTCAGAGACTGAGTGGCAGTAGGACACATCTGTCCTTACTGAGGCTAGCGGTCACCACTCACACTATGCACATTCGCTGTATCCCGTTATGAAAAGCAAGCACCTTCTTCCCCCCCCTTTTGCTTTTGCTCTGGGGACTAAAGTTTATCATCTCAGACCTCCTAAGGAGATTAAAAGCTGCTTTGCCCCACATCTCCCCTTTAACAGCCTGCACTTACAGTTAAAAAGCCCAGTGGGACTGTGGTGGTTTGAAAGAAAATGGCCCCCACAGGGAGTGGCACTAACAGGAGGTGCTAGAGTAGGTGTCACTGTGGAGGTGGCTTTGAGGTGTCGTATGCTCAAGCCGTGCCTAGTGAGACAGACCACTTCCTGTTGCCTTTGGGTAAAGATATAGAATCTCAGCTCCTTCTCCAGCACCTTGTCTGCCTGCGCCCCACCATGTCACACCGTGATGATAACGGACTAAGCCTCTGAAACTGTAAGCCACCCTGATTAAATGTTTTCCTTTATGAGTTGCCAAGGTCATGGTGTCTCTTCACAGCAATAGAAACCCTAACTAGGTCAGGGACCTACTACCTGGCTCAAGATCTCCAGCTCACCAGTTCTGCAGTGGTCTGTCTATTCTGCCTGTTGTGGATAACCCTTACACACTCCTTTCCACTATCCCCTCAGGGTCCTCCCGCTCTCAGTCCCGGATCTCAAGGACGCTTCTTCTCTGTGCTCCTCAACATCCAGTCACAAAGCATCCTTGCTTTGCCTGGACTGAGCCTGATACCCACCTCCCTGCTCCCCTCACCTGGACTGTCTTCCCCAGTCCTTGGCCTCTCTGATTTACTCTGTCTCTCCCCAAATCTAAACTTACACAGTATGTAAATGACCTTTTCCTCTGCAGTTCATCCCTGCAAATTAGACAAAAAGACACCTCTGCTCTTCTAAATTTCTCATCCAGCTGGGACTAGAGTCTCTTAAGATCCACTGTCCACCTCTCAGGTCACCTACTTGGGACTAACCATTACCCCAACCCACACCTAACCAGTCCCTTGAAGTTCCCTCTACGAAAGAGGAGATTTTGTCATTCCTAGCTGGCTTTTTACGTTCCTGGGTTCCCTCCTTGTCTGCTCCCTATATGAGGCAGTCCTTGGCCCCTCACATGAACCCTTCTCATTCCCATTACTAACCCTTTCAGAAGCTGCAAGAAGCCTTCCTCCAGGTCCCAGCACCACACCTCCCAGACCTAACCTTCCCTTCTCCCTCTATGTAACAGAAAAAGAGGATTATGCCCTTGGGGTCTAGGTCACCAACTGGGACCTTCCTTTGCACCACCTGTCAGAGAAATTAGACCTTACTGCCCAGGGATGGGCACCCTCCATACATGCTTTAGCAGCTACCAGGCTCTTCCATTCGAGAATCCAAAACACTGACTTTTGGGCCACCTCCCGCAACCTGTCCCACCACTTAACATATAAAGGCCAACAAACTCTACTTCCTTCCCGGTACTATCTCTCCAGGTGGCACTAGTAGAACATGCCACACTTACTTTCCAATGTTGTCCACCCCTCAATGTCTCAAATCTTCTTCCTTGACCAAACACAGAGCACTCTCCAACTCAATTCTTGGTTTAAAGCCCTAGAGGAACTACTGCTCCATCCTCACACACCCAGGAGGGCACATTGCCCAGGCCGGCTATACCCTGTTTCCATGAGGAGGCTCAAAAGGCCGGCTATGGCCTAGTGTCAGATACTGAGGTGGTTGGGGCACACAGGCCCTCCCTGCCCACACCACTAATCAACAGGTTGAAGAGTTCTCACCCATGCATTCCAATTGGCACAAGGACAATTCCTAACTGTCTACACACACTTCAAATATGCATTTCATATCCTCCCGTCTCGCACAGCCACCTGGAAAGAGCATGGACTACTTACAACAAAAGGAGGGTCCATAGATCAAATTATGGCCATGCTAAAAGCCTCCCATCTCCTCATCGTTGTAGGAGTTGTGCACCATCATCTCTAAGGGAAATAATCAAGCTGAAGAGGTGGCTAGAGTTGCAGCCTTCAGAGGCCCAGACCCACCCAGCCACTGCAGGGCATCCTTACACTACAACCCTCACCTTCACTCTCATCCCCTAGCATTCAACAAGCTCTTTCCTATCCACACCAGCTCCTTCATCCTAATACTCAAGCCTTGTCTCACTTAGTCAAGGCCCACCTGCAGCCCACCTGAGGATTTGTGTTTCTTAAGGGCTATTGCTGCCTCTTGTAAAATCTGCTTAAACATCAGCTATGGCAGCCCCCCTTCCAGACCCACTAGGCCAGAGGCTCTCTCCCCAGAGCTGACAGGCAACTTGACTTTACCCACATTCCTATAGTCAAATGTGTTAGGTTCCTCCTGTTCTTGTGGACACCTTCTTAGGATGGGGTGGGGAGATACTTCCTCCAACCAACAAAAGGATTCAGTCTCTGACCCCCTCCTCTGGGCCACCATTCCCTGATTTGGAATACCCATCTCTCTCCAGTTGGACAATGGCCCTGAGTTCACCTCCCATATTTCCCAAACCCTGTCGAAAGCCTTCAAGATCCCTTGGCATTTCCATAATCCATACTATCCCCAGTCCTCAGGAAAGACAGAATGAACTAATCAAACTGTCACTGTTGGCTCTTCTCAGGCTGGGGCTCCCCAGGCCACCTTTTTCCACCTTGCCATTTGAGCTCATGTGTGGACACCGATTCTGAGCCATCTTTCCCTGATCACCTCCTCACCCCCTTACGCTGTCACCGCTCTCCCCTCCTGTGAAACTTTCCTGATCACTGCCTAACCCAACCATATGTTGACTCCTGTCTGTCCCCAGTTAACATCGGGGATCAGGTCCTTCTCTCTCCTCTAGACCAATATCCCTCACTCCTTTTCCCTAAAGGGCAGGGCCCTTTTGGGACAATTCTTGTAACTCCATAGCTGGCCAGTAGGAGGCAGTCTAAAAGAGCATGACGGCCCATCCCTGCCTCGCCATTCCCCTTTTCTCACCTTTTATAATAAAACAAAGGGAGGAATATTAGTATTCAGGCATTTAACTGGCCTGCCCTCAGGGGCAGAGCTACAGACATTGTCGGCCACCATGATGCGTCGTTCGTCATACACTCTCCCTATGTGCATGCGCTGTATCCCTCTGTAAAAAACAAGAGCCTTCTCTACCGCTCTCACTCAGAGGCTGCCTCTGTACCGCCCCCTCCACCCACCCCTAACAAACATCCACATAGGATCTGTTTTGTATAGTGCGACTTTGTGGAACCCCTTGGCTCCAACCAGCCAAGATAGTTTTCTGCTGTTAAATCCTTGAAATATGTCTAGAAATTTAGCCAATTAGACTTTAAAAATTTTTGTAAAATAGGTTTTCAAAAGTATGTCCTAATGATCTTTTGAATTTCACTGTTGTCTATTGTAATTCTTTTTTCTTTTTTTTTTGAGACAGGTTTTCTCTGTGTAGCCCTGGCTGTCCTGGAACTTGCTCTGTAGACCAGGCTGACCTCAAACTCAGAGATCTGCCTGCCTCTGCCTCTGCCTCCGCCTCTGCGTGCTGGGATTGCAGGCGAGTGCCACCACCACCCGGGCACTACTGTCTTTGTTGTTGCTGTGTTTTGAGATAGGGTTTTTTTTTTTTTTTTATGTAGCCCTGAGCGTCCTGGAATTTTCTACATACACCAGGCTGGCCTCAACCTCAGAGATCTGCTTTTTCCTAGGCCACCATGCCCAGCTCTGGTTTTTTTTTTTTTTTTGGATTGGAGAGCCGAAACCTTTAACATATGAAAGCAGTTTCCTGTTGTTTTTTGTTAATGCTTGAAACTTTCCTAATTTCCTGTATTTACCATTTGGGTGGTTTATTTTTCCTATGGTCTCATGGATATGTTTCTCCTTAGTGTGTAAGATTCCTTCAGCTGTCTTCTGTAGTGCTGGTTTCCTTGTGTTTAGCCTAAGCGTTTTCTTCAGCTGTGAAGGATGACCGTGCAGGTACAGCAGTCTGGGTGGGCAGGCACTGTCCAAAAGAGGCTGAAATACCGCTCCACTTTTCTCTTTATGATTGTTTTCACCATCTTAGTGTTAAGTGTCTAGAATGCTTTGCTTTTCATTTCTGCTGCTTGGGGTTTGAAGTACTTCTTGAATAAGCAGGTTGATATCTTTTGTTTTGAAAAACTTCCACCTAATCTCTGGACAGTGTTGGGTGAATGAAATAAGTTTATGCCAATCCAAGTTCCATTGCATAGTGGGTGTGGTGGTGAGCACTTTCTTCCTAACACTTTGGAGGTAGAGGAAGGAGGATGAGAAATTCGAGGCCAGTTTCAGTCATATAGTGCTCAGGGCCAAAAGCCTGCACATTGAGGCTCCGCGGAAGATTTAGTGTGAATACAGGGAAGCAGAGATGGGAGACTTCTGTCTGAACTCCGCTTACACTCCAGATCCAAGTTTAGGGCTTCTCTTACTAACCCATCCTAGTTCTACTCCCGTCTTGCTTACGCCTAGGAAGGGAAAGAACAGACAGAGATCACTCTAGTACGCACACCCACACCTAATGAGGGTGAGGGCAGATGCAGCCCCGGACGTGCCACATTCTAACGTTAGCATTTTAGAATCGTAGCATCGCTCTTCAACCATTTATAAAGTGAGAGGCTTGAACTAAAGTAAGGGTCCCACTCTTCAGGCTTTAGCATTTCATCTCCTGACAGAGTGTGCTGTCCTTTCCTCTGTCTCTCTAGGATAACTTAAAGTGCAGTCTTAGTTCTAACTGATTTTTTTTCCAATTTCTTAGGCTCTCAGTCTGACTTTCTTTGGACTCTTAGGTGTCTTTTCTTTCACTGAGTATTGGATCTCCTGTATTTCTTTGTATCTCTAAACACCAAGCATATGTTTGATGACATTCTCAAGACCATAAATTCTTGTTTTTGTCATTTGTTTTATTATAATAAAGCTATATTGCTTTTGATCCAATGAGTTTTCATTACTGTATCAAAGACACCCAGCAATCTGTTTTCCCTAGACGTTTTCTTTTGTGGTTATCCATCTAATTGCCAACGCTATTCTCTACAAACAGCTCTCCTCTGCCCTCTGCTGGCAGGACAGCAGACAAGCATTCCATGAATTCTGTTAAACTTCCTGTTAAGTTTACTCAGGAGCCATTCTAAGGGGTCAACATTAACAATGCTGAGACGTCTTTTAAATTGGTAGGTATGTTGAGGTAGAATATGAGATTCAATTCACGTTTATTTTGGAAGTGATATTTTCCACATTAAATTCATACTTATAAGGTGCCAGGGATAATGGGATAGGATGTTCAGACAGGTTTCTTAAAAATTTGCTTTTTTGGTGGTGGTGATGGTGGGGTTGTATTCTTTTGTTTTCAAAACAGGGTTTCTCCGTGTATCCCTGATTGTCCTAGGGCTTACTCTGTAAACCAGACTGGCCTGGAACTCAGATCCACCTGCTTCTGCTTCCTGGGTAAGGATAAAGCCCTTGACAAACGCTTGTTAAATGAATGAAGTGGTCCCCTTTGGTTGATGTAATATTATTTTTATAACTGAATTTTCTATAAAGGGCAATCTTCACAGAAATCCTTGCAATCTTTTAGAGTTTAGACTCTAAGATGCCCTGTGTTCTGACTATAGTATAGACTGAGTTACTGAGATAATAGGCCTCAAGCAGCAACTGCCTAGCTGGATTTTGAAAACATTCTCACTGTTTAAGTGGTTTTAAGAAACAGTTTTCACACACTGGCCTCTGTCCCCATATCATTATCTTCTACATACACTGTGGTACTCCCAACTAACTCATTCAAATAGCTGCTATAGAAAATCTTAGGTTTCAAAAGGTTTAATCAGAATGTTTATCAAAGGCAGGAGTTACTCAGATGTTAAGCGATGGTATATAGTGCTTCATATGTCCAGCATCTGAATCAGTCCAACTTAAAAAACTTCTATGCAACTGAAATTACACAGAACTATAAATAGCCACTTGAGTGATATAGTTATATATTATACATGAATCATTTACAAATATATAAAGCCAATTCTAACAAAAAAAAAGTGTAGAGGTGTTTGCCTGCATGTATGTCTGTGAACCATGCGAGTGCTTGTTTACCCCAGGAGGCCAGGATTCAGGTCCCTTGGAACTAGTTAGGGGTGGTTGTAGACTGCCATGTGGGTGCTGGGAGCTGAACCCAGGTGCTCTGGAAGAGCACACAGTGTTAACTGCTGAGTGCTCCCTTCAGTCCTCCACACAATATCTTTTATTTTATATGTATGAGTGTTTGACTGTGTTTATGTGCGTGTGCACCACATGCTTGCCTGGAGCTCAAGGAGGCCAGCAGGTGTTGAATCCACTGGAACTGCAGTTCTGGATGCCATATATGAGTGCTGGGAACCAAACATGAGTCTTCGGCAAGAGCAGCAAATGATCTTAACCACTGAGCCATCTCTCCAGCCCCTATATATTACCTCTTCAGAGTCTGAGAGTGTGCTGTGTCATAAACTTCCACTTACATTTAAATGCTTTTCTTTCACTATTACTTCAAGATTAGGCTGGCTAATAGAAGATAAAAAGAGATAGTGGCATCACTATTTAAACAGAAAGAGGGAAATGGTATAGAGGTCCTTCTATGTGTTGCTTGTATTGGTTAATGAATAAAGAAACTGCTTTGAGCCTATAGCAGAGCAGGGCAGAACAGAGCTAGGTGGAGAAAACTAAACTGAATGCAAGGAGAAAAAAATGTGCAGTCAGGGAGAAGCTATGGAGCTGCCAGAGACAGACATGCTGCAACTTTGCCGGTAAGTCACAGCCATGTGGCAATACACAGACTAATGGAGATGGGTTAGTTTAGGAGATAAGAGATAGCCAGAAATATGCTTAAGCTATTGGCCAAACAGTATTGCAAATAATATGGTTTCTGAGTGGTTATTTTGGGGCTGAGCAGCCGGGAACAAACAAGTAGGCTCTTACTACAGATTGGTGCTCCAACATAAAACCAGCTAAATCCACATAAAACCTGAGGGGGGCTTGGAAAGGAATTCTAGACACAGAAAAACAAAGTTTAGCCACATTTTTTTTTTCAGCTGGCAGCCATGTGGCAGCTCCCTTAAGAGATGCCTTCCTGATTTGGCAGTACCAAAAAAAAAAAAAGTGATGTTTCAAAACGGCGGCTTCCTGGTTTGTGATGCCAGCAATAACTCTGGCTCTTTCCAGAGGCCGAGCACTTAAATGGGGTTTGTAAATAGCATGCTGCAAGTTACTTGGTGGCAGTGGCAGTATGGGCTAACTGATACCAGAGTTGAGGTGACGTGTGGCTCCCACCCAGCAGTCTCAGAGGCAGTGAACAGACTTCCACTATGTTGGGCTGGGTGGAGCAAGCAGGCAGGGCCATATTTGCCTTAGCAATGCCACCGCTTAGGTTTTTAAGAAGCACTTAGCATTTTAAGAAGCCATCCTGGTCAGAAAAGGATACAGATACGCAATAAGGACAGATTCAGACATAAAAGACCTCTTAATGAGACACAGTGTGTTTAAAAAATGTACATAAGCCTGGGAGAGAGAAGAAAAAGAATAAAGAGACAATCAAATGTAATCTAAGAGTACAGTCATAAATTAAAGGAGTAAAGATAATAAGTCCGATGGATGGAGATAGAGACAGAGACCCACATTCACATCAGAGCAATGGACTGAGCTCCCAAGGTCCAGTCAAAGAGAAGGTGGGAGATGATGAGCAAGGAAGTCAAGACTGTGAGGGGCTAGTCCACCCACTGAGACAGTGTGCCTGATCTAATGGGAGCTCCCCAAATCCAGCTGGACCAGGACTGAATGAGCATATGATCAAACTGGAATCTCTGAATGTGGCTGTCAATGGGGGCTGACTGAGAAGCCAATGATAATGGCACTGGGACCTATCCTGCATGTATTAGCTTTTTGGGAACCTAGTCTATATGGATGCACAACTTCCAAGGCCAGGATGGAGGGGGAGGGCCTTGGACTTCCCACAGGGCAGGGTACCCTGCTCCCTCTTAAGGAAGCAGGAGGAGGGAGGAGGGTTAGTGGGGGAGAGGGAGGGGACTGGGAGAAGGGAAGCATAAATTTTTGAATGAAAAATATGAAAAAAAGGTAATAAAATATTAAATTTGTAAAAAATAGAGCAAGAAAAATAAGCCACATAAAGATGGAATATACAAAGAGTCTGGATTATGTATATTATTGTGTTTTCTTTAAATTATTTGACTGTAAAGAAGCTAAATAGAGACATTTCATTGTATAGCCTGCTAACCTAGCATAGTTTTTTTTAAAGGTATCTTGACTTCAGAATTTGGGTCTAAGGGTTTGTTGCTATGGAAAAGAGGTTCTTTTGTTTCCACAGAAGATGAGAACCTATGGATTTCCTTCAGGCTAATGTGATTTGATGGACCAAGACCTCCCAAAAAGTCATCATGAACACCCCCAAAAATTACTTTGCCCAACAAAAAGCAGGAAGCAGTTTGGACAGAAATACACCCAAATTTCCAAATATTGTTTATGTTTGTTTACATTTAAAGGGGAATATGCTATAGATATGAATACTTTGCATTGGTATGAATCTCAGTCTATTGATATAAGTTTAAGGTCAATTTTGCTATACTGTGTGTGCATATGTACTTCTGCTCTTGATTAATGTATTTTGTCTGTGCAGCTTGTAATCATGTTATTAGGGTTTCTAGATATATAGAGAGATCTATTTCAGTTAGGTAGGTATTCTTCAAATCTTTCAAAGACTTTCAGAATATGTCATTTAAAATGTTTTACAAGCTTAAGACTTTTCATGACAATGAGACACGTTTGCTCCTGGCAGCACCAGCTACTTCAAGAGGAAGATGGGCATCAAAGAGGCTCCTTATGAAGCTTGTTAGCCATTTGAGCAAGAAACTGCTCTTGTTTGGACTGCTTGATGCTATGCTGTATGAACTAGACATGCAGGACCTATGGAGAGATGACTGCTGAAGCTGCCTAAAGAAGGTGAGATGGTCCTTTGGGGGTTCCTGCTTCATGAAAGTCTACTAGACATTCTGCAGGACATAGAAAAAAGGGACTGACAAACTGCCAATATAGGCAGAACTGTCTTTGAAATTTCCTGCTTTATGGAAAAGTTTGCTAGATACTATGGGCCTACAGGCTGAAGATGGATGCCCCAACAATACAGAAGAACTTTGGGTGACTGTTCAGGCAGCGAGATGTTTCTGTCAATTCTAGAGTTTTGGAAGTAGCTTACATTGAACCTTCTGTTTACTTAGGTAATATTATATACTTCTGGAGTCTTTGGTGGAGTTGAAGAATAATGATAATATAGTTTCATTATAAAATATAAAGTAGATATAAATATGTAACTATAATTCTTGCTTGATACCTGTCCTGTTATATGTAATTTTACTATGTTAAAGTTAAAACCTTCCTTTTTATTTAAAGAGGGTAAGTGATATGGGATCCCCTCTGTGTGCTGTGAATACCATTGGTATTTACTTAACAGTATTGTTAATCTGTGACAAGTAGATACCCTAAACCATAGTTTAATTAACAAATGACTGATTTTTCCCTCACCTTAACTGGTTAATAAAGAAACTTCTTTGAGCCTATAGCAAAGCAGGACAGAACAGAGTTAGGCAGGGAAAATGAAACTGAATGCTGGGAGAAAGAAGGCGGACTCAGGGAGAAGGCATGGAGCTGCCGCCAGAGATAGACACACTAAAACTCTGCTGGTAAGCCACAGCCATGTGACAACAAACAGATTAATGGAGATGGGTTAGTTTAGGATATGAGTTAGCCAGAAATATGCTTAAACTATTGGTCAAACAGTATTGCAAACAATATAGTTTCTGAGTGGTTATTTTGGGATTGAGCAGCCGGGAAGAAACAAGCGGTCTCCTATGACAAAGTACTCTCGTGGTAATCTCCCTAAGTTTTCAGTTTGTCCATTAACCTTCTAAATAGGTCACACCAGTTTTGACATTCAAGTATTTATTTTTGAAAGGAATAAGAGCTCTTTCAGTAGTCCTTCTCACTGTCAGCATCTTCTCTTCTGTTGAAGTGAGGTGACATTCTGTAGTAAATTTCTTTCAATATTACCACAAATACCAAGACTAAGTTAAGCATATTCTCCAACCTAATCGAAATATTCTAATTCATTTCACCAATTTTTTTCTAGTAGTATTCAAACTGAGTTTGTTGTATGCATCTTTGCCTGTGTATTCAAATCATTGTCTGATTGTACTGGACTGACTCACATCATGAAGTAATTTGTAGTTTGGCGAGTCTTTTAGTAACTTTATATTCCTCTGGGTCTAATGGCGTCTGAGTTAACTGGGTACATTCTGTGCCTGCTATTTTACTGGCAACTAGTTTGCTTGTGTCATTTTCTACATGTTCCCTTAACCTGCATCTTGCCAGTTTTTTTATGTAAACCAGCCTACAAAAGACCAAAGAGAATACACTGGTAAAATCTCAGTCATGAAAATCCTTTTAGCTTAGCCTGCCTTCATGAGGATCCAGGGTCCATATCTCCTCTAGGAATGCACCGCTACACTGTTTGGCTCTCAAGCTTTTACATCACTATGGTAGTTTCTGCTCATCACTTTCTTTCTTCAATAGTTATCTTGTGTCTGGTGGGTTTTGTTTTTTTTGCTAACCATCTTTTTGGTTGCACGTAGGATTTTCTCTTTTAATTCTTGAATAACCTGTTTGCTTAACAGTAATGTTAATCTATGACAAGCAGTTCCCCCAGACAACCGCTCAATAAACAAATAACTGTTTTTTCCCTCACCTTAAAAAGTCATCAGTCAGAGGTTGCTTATAGTTCTGTAACCCCCACCACCACCACACCCCAGTGACCCAGATCTCCTGACTTTCTGCTCTTCCAAACTCTATTACATTTATCTTTGTGGCTGTAAGAAAGCTATGCAGTATCTAGAATCATGTTTATGTTCTGTGAGAAAATAAAAAGAGCACATGCTGTTTTATCCCCTTTAAGATGTTTTACAGAGCTGGGTGTGGTTATCCCAGAAGGGAGGTAGAGGCAGGAGGAGGCAGGCCAGCCTGATCTACAGTGAGTTCCAGAACAGCCAGGACTACACGAGGAGACCCTGTCCCAAAGAACCACAAATAAATCAAAAATGTTTTACAGAAAAAGTCACATGTACGTGAGAGCCCATGGCTACCTCCTTCCAGAAGCAGAGCTCATATCCACAGGCTAGGAGTCTGAGAGATCTCTGAGCATGCCACAGACGTGTGGTGTCCACCTCCAGTCGATTTTGCTTTTTATAAAGCAGCCTAAGCAGAGGAAGATTGCCTGTGTAATGATAGTGTGACAGTTGTCTAACCCATTAATAATTAAATTATTTAAATTTTATCTTGTCACCCTGTGTAAGATTGAACTGTTGTAGGAGGCTGCTTATTTGTTCCCGGCTGCTCAGCCCCAAAATAACCACTCATAAACCATATTATTTGAAATACTGTTTGGCCAATAGCTTAAGTGTATTTCTGGCTCTTATATCTTAAACTAACCCATCTCCATTAATCTGTGTACTGCCACGTGGCTGTGGCTTACTGGCAAAGTTTCAACATGTCTGTCTCTGGCAGATCCATGGCTTCTCCCTGACTCCACCTTTTTTCTCCCTGCATTCAGTTTAGTTTCCCCACCTAGCTCTGTTCTGCCCTGCTCTGCTATAGGCTCACAGCAGTTCCTTTATTAACCAAGGTATGCACAGCATACAGAGGGGAACCCCACATCAGTATTTCTACATGTACACACCAGAGGAAACAGAGTAAGAAGACCTGTAAGTAGCAAATTATAGGCTATGACAATCATATTTCAATAGCTATAATTACCAAATAAAGTTATGGTGGTTTGAAAGAAAATGGCCACCATTAGTTTATTAGGGTGTTGCACCATTAGGACATGTGACCTTGTTGGAAAAAGAATGTCACTGGGGGTCAGCCTTTGAGGTCTCAAATGCTCAAGCCAAGTCTAGTGTGGCATTCTTTTCCTGCTGCCTGATGATCAGGATATAGAATTCTCGTCTTCTCCAGCATCATGTCTGCTTACACACCACCATGCATCCCACCATGATGATAATGGACTAGACCTCTGAACTAAGCTAGCCCCAATGAAAAGTTTTCCTTTATAAGAGTTGCCATGATCATGGGTGTCTCGTCACAGCTACAGAAACCCTAAGACAAAAGTAAATAACCCTTGAGTTAGACTGAAAAATGAAATGCCTTATCATTTAAAGGTACAAAAGACAAAACAAAAGCAACAACAAAAAACCAGCAACAAACACATCCACATTTTTAAGTAGCTATTTGTATAGTAGGTAAATGTTGCTTAAACATTAGAAATTAGAAAATTAGAAAACTCATTTATAAATCAATTTATAGAAGATCAAAAAATCAAAGATCAATGTTTATTACAACTTCAACTATAAATAACTAAAAAAAAAACCAAAAAACAAAGGTCATCTGCTCTGCTTTGACTTAAACATCTAGGTCCTCTGTTCCTTGCCCTTTGGAGAAAACACTGCGTTGTAAGGCTGCCGTCTTTTGGGACGAGGGCAAAGATCAAGATCTTCCTTGATGTAACCTGAAAAACAAATTATGAATTTAGAACAGTCCATTAGTAACATGCATTTCTTTTAGCACAGATGAGCATGGTGGCTGCTTGTAATCCCAGCACTGAGGATCAGGAGTTCAAAGCCAGTCTGGGCTTCATGGGACCCTATCTTAAAACACAAAACTAATCCAAACAACGAAAACAATAGCATTCTTTCAATATATATTCACTCTACATCTAACTTGTTTAATGCCTAAGTACATCTCAGTTTTAGCTTTGTGATGCTGGTGAATGATTTCACTACTTAGCATCAAGTCTACTCATTTATACCAAGAGAAAAAAAGCAGCAAACGTTTATAAAATGCTCCCTGTTCACCACCTCAGAGAGTCCTCATGTCCCTTAAAGTACTTCTACTACACTGACTTCCCAGGTAGAGACCTGCGGAAAACACATCACTTACTAAAGTTGACAAAACTGGAAGAGTATGAGAACCACACCCTCGTTCTAAGTATCAGCGTTTTCAGGAGTTTCTCTATATTGCCCCGATAGGTTTGTATATGGGGCCACAATGCTAACCCCAAACTCTACTGTTATTACAAATTCCAGGTGATTCTCCTCAAAGTCTTTTGTGGTAGTTATTCCATTCAGTGAGACACCTCTATGTTCTCCATACCATTCAGATTCTCCCCAGGAATCTCTAATCATGTAATTTTCAATGGAGGACGCTGCTCTGGGCCAGGCTACCAGGGCAAACAACCAGTGTAACCACCTTATCTGACTCTATGCAATAACCAGGAGAAACAATGTCAATGACCTTGTGTATTTCTTTCTTCTCTCAAAGTGCATCCTTTTTCATGAAAACTCAGTATACCCAAATTTTTTTAGTGCCATGCTATCAGTGACAGCGAGGAACAAAAATTACTATTTAAAACTATAAAAACTAGCTTTGATGATGCATATTAAATGTAACTGTCAAATTTGAAGGAACTGGGGCATGTCAACATTCTAACCTTTGTAAGATTTATTTACTTAAAAGTCATCTTGACAGGATGAATCTGAATGACAAAGCTCATAATACACAGTCCCATTAAGGACATAAGCAATGTCTAATCCCAAATAAATTAACACAGCAGTGGAAAATCTTTCCAACTCAGGAACTCACTTGCATATTGCAGAATCAGCACCTAACGTGCAGCACAAGATAGAGTTACAGAGAAAAGGGTTAATATTCAGACTTTAAAAAAAATCTAAAATACTAAAATCTATAACCCTACCCCTTTCCAGACATGTCTGAGTAGAAGGAAAACCAACTTCCCAGAAATTCTCTGGTGTACTGGGTGGAATGTAGCGAAATCGGTGTCGGGAGCAGGAAGCCAACTTCTTTTCTCTTTCTTCTGCTGGCATATCTGCATAGTACTAACAACAACAGGGAATAATAAACAGTGTTATGTTTACTGATTACAAGCTAGAAGCTAAAAAGCTATCTGTTTAAATTAAACATTCTAAGGAAATAATACTGATATTGTAATAATAATGATAATAAGTGAAGTGCTTGATTCACAAATGAGAAAAGGAGCTTGTATCACAGCATGAATCAACACAGCCTTCCTTTATCAGCAGACATTTGCGCTAACAGTCGCCAACCCTGGCACACTGACACTGAGCTACCCCTGGGCCTACAGTGAGCTGAGAAGATACTGAAAGGTACTAGCATGATTTAACTTCTATTCTAAAAGATCATTAGGAAAACCACAAAAGACTGGTGTGGGAAGTCCTTCTGTCTATGTGTTGCTTTTATTGGTTAATAAAGAAGCTGCTTTTGGCCCAATGGCTTAACAGAATATAGCCAGGCTGAAGTAGGTGGAATCGGTGAGAAGCCATGTAGTCCTGCCAGAGACAGAGGCAGGATGGAATTTTACCCAGTAAGCCACAGCAACGTGGCAATACACAGATTAATGGGTTAATGCAAGATATGAGAGCTAGCTAGTAGTACACTTAAGTAGATTGGCCAAATAGTATTGCAAATAATAGTTTCTGTGTGATTATTTCAAGTCTGGAGAGCCGGGAACAAATGAATGGCCTCCAACTACAAAAGACCACTGTGTTTAATAAGAGATAAGAATATAAAGGAAGACTATAGAGGTGAGCATGTATGAGGACTATCTTTTTGCTTATGTTCTAAAAGGTGAAGTGTATTAAGAAAGGCAGAGTACTTCAACAGTCCAGGGTAAGACAGTGCCTGGGTATGTACCAGGTACTGATAGGAGAGATACTAAGTAAATGTAAAGGGGAATTTTATGGAGGTAGAATCTGTGGGACTTAATGAAAGATAAGTTATTCATATATGCAAGAAGCATAGTAACTAGAATATTCTCTTCAAAACCAAAATTAGAAAACGAAATCAAACCTCAGACATATAAGAGACTGAGTCCTAAAGTATGGGAATCAAATGTAGAAAACACATTTGTTTTTACATATGTGAGATTTGTGGTCACTACCATACTCTTTTACCATGCATTTGGAATAGACATTGGGACAGACTTCCAAATAGTAAGTTACAAATTACATTTAAGCACACAGGAGTTGTACCTTTATTTATTCTATTTAAAAAACTCTTTTACAGTAAACAGCTAGCAGGAGTACATAAAATTTCCGATGATTAGCAGCAAAGGAACTGACTACTGAGGAAGAAAGCAGATCAACACTGTGCTATGAAAACTTTAACAAATGGTTTTATTTGTACTGATGTGCTGCTTAATTTTATCAACTTGACACAGGTAGTTAGTTGATAAGCGTTCTCCTGGGAAGAGGAACCTCAACTGTGGAAATGTCTCTATCAGACTGCTGGCAAATCTGTGGGGCATTTTCTTGATTAATTACTGATATGTGGGGGCATAGCACATTGTGGCTGTCTTCAAAAAGACTGGGACTTTTAAAGTTATTTATATTTTATTATTATGTTTAATGTGCCATCTTGGCTATGAATAATAATGGAAGGGTTGTGGCTTAATAGTGATGTGTTTGTGTGTCAAACTGACATGGGGTCAGTTATACCGCTGGTTTGTGTGTCAACCAGAACCAAGTTAGACTCATCAGAGAGGAAGGAGTCTCAGTTGTGGAAACGCCTCCATGAGATCCAGCTGTAAGGCATTTTCTCAATCAGTGATCATGTGTGAGGGTCTCACACTGGTGGTGGCATCCCTGGCATGATAGTCCTGGGCTCTATATGAAAGCAGGCTGAGTGAGCCATGTGGAGCAAGTCAGTCAGCAGCATCCTCCATGGTCTCTGCTTCAGCTCCCGCCTCTAGAAAACTGCCTTGAGTTCCTGCCCTGACTTTCTTTCCATGATGGACTGTGACACAGAAGGTAAGCCAAACAAACCCTCTCCCCCAAGCTGCTTTTCATCATAATGTTTTATCACAACCATAGAAAGCAACTACAATCGCCAAACTGTTTTTCAAAATAGGACCACAGTTTATATTCCTGCTATGATTAAGAGCGTATTTTCACCAAGAGCTTACTGTAATATTCATGTCTTCATGTTACTTTAAAGTGCTTTGGGTATCAAATTGTTTTAGAGCATAGCTACTAAAAAAATCTAAATGAGGAAGTTAGATGTTGAGGAGGGCATCCGACTGCTTATAGTAAGACAAAAAATAAAAATAGCATGTTGTAAGGGTAACTTATTAATAGGATGGTTTGTACTGATTCTTCAGCATAAGGCAGACAGTGTAAAAAAGAAAAAAAAGTAAGTATTTAAAGATGAAGGAAAACTTATTTTTCACATTTTGTGATAAAAAGTATTTCAGAGAAAAATAGGGCCTATAGTGGTATTGACTCTTTAAAAAGTTATGGGTTCACCTTATTTCCTGATAGTGAAAAGAATAAATGTTAAAATTTCCTATTGAAGATCAATTTTCCCTAATGGTATACACGTTTGCAAGTAACTACAGAAAAGAAGAATGGCACAGAATGTCTTAAGACAGTCATAAGAATTTAGGGTTAGGGTACCTGAAAGCTGGTTCAGCAGGTTATTGCTGCCAACCAAGCCCCACTCCACATTAAACAGATAAATGCATTTAAAAAGAGAGTTAGAGTTAGGCCTCAGACTCAATCTAAGACAAGTTGGGGGCATTCACTTTCATTTATTCATATCTATTTAATTAATATATGCTGGTCCTCGCTGGTATGTTCCTTACTCCTTTTATCATTACTGGATCAAAGAAGGTTTCTGAATATAACTACAATCTGTAACTGTAATTTTTAAATCATGCACTTACGATCTATAAAATCAAATTCAAAAGAAGTGTTTACATCAGTACTTACAATTTCACACTCTTTACATGTGTGCCCAAGCAATTTCCTTCTCTCTTCTTTTTTCCGAACTACCTCAATATGAGGAAAATTCTGTATGCTACTTTCTCTGAAGGGAAAAGCAATTTAAAGTTAACCTATTTGTTACTAGAAAGATTTTTGGTTAAAAATCGGAATTAAAAAATAGAAGAACTCAGAAGAGAAAAACACTCAAACACTCATTCTATTTGAAATGATCTGGGTATTATGAAAACAAAAGATTCTTTTCAAGTGTTTATTAAAGGCCTACTACTGGTAAGTATTTTAGACTAATCTTAAGTCAGCACACAAAGTATGTTTCACTGTGTCATTTCATGCATGATTTCTTATTTGTTCCCTTCCTCTACTGCTCTCTTCCATCCCGTCTTTTCCCTATGTTCACTGGCCCCTTCTCTGTCAAGTGCCCCCTTCTGCTATCCTGCCATAGGTGGTCCACCCTTTCTCTTTCACCTATCCCTTAAGACTCTCCTCTTAATGGTTCCCTTCTGAGTTTAATGACTTGCATACATACATACAAATTTATATCTTTATGAAGACAACTACTGGAAGAGTTATCAAATTATATATATAAAATTATAAATATCAAATTACACACATATATAATTTGATATATATATGTTGTTTCTAATAGAAATACTCTCAGTGAACTTAAATACTCTGAAACATAAAAGATTTTTAAAATGATTTTTCTTGGGGACACACCTATTCTTCTTGATTGGAATCTCATGTTCCTTTAACTGGAAAGAATTTTTCTTCAAAACAAACTTTAACTATTCTGTTTCCAACTATACTGAGTAAGAGGTCCCATCTGTATTCTAACTCTATAGTAATGCACGAATTAAAAAAGGGAGAGCAAGAAAGGGTGGATAAAATTTTGCTACACAATATTTTTGTCAAAGAATTTATGAAATCTATGGGCTGGAGAGATGGTTCAGTAGTTAAGAGCACTGACTTCCAGAGGTCCTGAGTTCAATGCCCAGCAACCACATAGTGGCTCACAACCATCTGTAATGAGATCTGGTGCCCTCTTCTGGCGTGGGGGCATACATAGAGGCAGAATGTTATATACATAATAAATAAATCTTGAAAAAAAAGAATTTATGAAATCTAGGCAGATGTAGAATCCGTTTTTGCCATATGCTGCCCTCTGAGCATAGCACATATAGCAGGTGCTCACGAGACGACTGACATCCAAGGAGACTCAAGGAAAGCATCACTTAAAAGGCTGTAAGCTTTGTGTCCCTGACCAGACCTGATGTATAATACTGCCAACTTGAGAGAATCTAGAGTCACTTAGGAGACAGTCTCTAGGCACACCTTTGAAGGACTATCTACATTAGGTTGCCTCTGGGCATGCCCAGGAGTGCTGATTAGCTGAGACAAAGACCCATCTTAGCTGTGGGGACACCATTCCATGGACCGTGTACAAAGGAAGAAGAGAGCTGAGCACCAGCATTCATGGCTCTCTGCTTCCCAACTGGGGATACAGTAAGACAAGCTGCCTCAAGTCCTGCTGCTGTGACCTCCCAACCGTGACGAATACATCTTACAACTGCGAGCTTTTGCCAAGTATTTATCACAGCAATGAGACAGGTACACCAGTGTTTGCTAGACTTCTCAGTAGAAGCATAAGATCACTGAGACATTTACCATCCTTCCACCTTTATCCACTTCCTGTTTCCTTAGCTACCCAACAGCTTCAGAAATAAAACTACTCTTACTTTAAAAATGAGTGAATCTTAGGAAACACTGAAAATACCAGCCATTGCTCTGTAATACTGTGTTAATCCAGGACTGTCTCAAAGACACAGAACACAGCTCTTTATTCACTGCACCATCAGTGAACAAAGCAAGGGTTTACTGCTAGAGAACAAGCCACGGCAGTCACATGACAGCTAAAAAAAGAAGATAGTCATTATTACAATTCAACTAATTTTCAGGATATACAATTAAAGAAAAACTAATAAAGCAGAAAAAAGCTATATTAACATCACTTGCCTAAGTATACCCAAACACACATGACACGCATGCAAGCATGCACGCTTCCCATAGGGCTGGATCTCCTGGAGCTGTAGCTCCAGGCAATTGTGAGCCACCTGACATGGTTGCTAGGAACCAAACTCATCCTGTGGAAGAGGGGAAAAGTGCTCTAAACTGCTGAGCCAATTCCACAGCCCCAGCTAAGAACATCTTCTACCAGGCATTTTGCGGCTTCTATCATGGAAGCTATAAAAGGAGTCTAGGCAACTGTTTGACCCAGGAGGCTTCTAACAGGTGAAGATGGGACAATCTGTCTGTAGTAGTTCCTCATTTGCAGCGTCACCTCCTGCCATTACTTGTATGAAGTTCTCTGTATGAAGTGCAATGGAATCCTGCACCATCATGCTCCATCTTGCCCTTGATGTGAAGGGCCCCTTTATTCCGTGTATCTGATCTGTGTATGAACCCACCTGCAGTAGTTTCAGGTATCAGACTGGCCACAGCGCTGTGGTGCTTGTGTTCAAGTCACCCTTGTTTATTTAATAATGCCTCTCAAGCACAAAGACAGTGATGCTGACAATTTGGATATGTGAGAAAAATGCTGTAAAATGCTTCTTTTTAATGGGGTGAAAACATTCATAGGCATAGGATAAAATGTTGTGCATATAGGAGTCGCACTGTCTATAGTTCGGGTAGGACTGGAGGTCTTAAATGCAGTATGTGGATAAGAGGGACTGTTACTACAAAGATGTCAAATGCAATGGACGTAAACACATCAGATGCTTAAATTCATGAACCTATGGTTACATTAAAGAAAAAAAAAAACCTGTCTGCTCACATTTTTCTGGGAATTCTAGGGTTCCATTTCTTTGGGGAAGGGGCACATAAAGGAAAATAATTAAACATTTAATGACAAAATGTCAAGTTAGTGCTTTTAGATTCATAGGAATCAATAAAAAAATTCATTTTAGGCTGGATGTGGTGGTTGGGCCTTTAATCCCAACACTCAGAAGACAAGGCAGACAGATCTCTGTGAGTTTGAGAATAGTTTAACCTACCAAAGTGAGTTTCAGGCTGTTGGGGGCTGTGGACCCAGACCCTGAATTTCCTGTAAACAAGTTGCTGTCCTGTGTTTGCAGCTGCTCTGAGCATGAGACCCTCAGGAGCTCCTGATGGCAGGGCAGTGGCTTCTGGTGGGTTTGGCTGGGGCATGGCTATCAGTCAAGGATCCCTATATAAGCTGCCCCTGAACACAATAAAGAGGGCATTCTTGTTTCATGATGACCCGTGTCCCCATGGCTCTGTGTGTGTGCGTATATGTTTAAATCTCCAGCCCTTTTCCCAGCTAGTGTCCAGTCCCGTCCAGCAGTGCAGGTGGTAGGCTACACATAGTACAGGCACCACAGTGGTGTGGGAGAACTCTCTATTCTGTCAATCATGTTTTAAATAAACACCGATTGGCCAGGCAGGAAGTATGGGCGGGTCAACCAGACAGGAAAGAGAGGCGGGACGATGAGAACAGGAGTATTCTGGGAAGAAGGAAGCTCCCCCGTACTCCTTCCCAGACCACTGAAGAAGCAGGATGTGACCTGCCCTGCTGAAAAAGGTACTGAGCCATGTGGCTAACATAGATAAGAATAATGGGTTAATATAACTTATAAGAACTAATACTTAGCCTGAGCTAATGGGCCAATCAGTTTATAATCTTCTGGAGACCTCTGTGTGATTTTCTTTGGGACCTAATGACTGTGGGAACTGGACAGGTTGGAAACCCCAACAAGCAGGCCCCCGTGTTACATTACAGGACCATAGTACATGTAGTAGCACGAATGCTACATCAGGCCAGCCGGTATTATACAATTAAATTACACCATGAGATCCTGCCCTTAAAAAATAATTAAAAATTTTGTCTTTTAGATTACTAAAGTACTCAACAGAAATGAAAGCTGAAGAGTAACTTTATTTTGGGCTGATGAGAAGGCCCAACAGGTGAGGGCACCTGCTACCAAACCTGACCTGAATCTGATCTCTGTGACCTGTATGGCAGGAGGGGAACTCCTCCTCCTCCAAGATGTCTTCTCATTCCCATACATCAGCTGTGGCATGCTCATACCCTCCCCTAACAATACATAAATAAATGTAATTAAAAAGAATAACTTATGAAGTGACTCATTTTGAAAACTTCATAAAAAAAGCATAGTTTTTAAGAATAAGTATTAGGTCCTAAATTTACTTAATAATTTATTTATTTTTATTTTATGTGCATTGATGTTTTGCTCACATGTGTATCAGATCCCCTGGAGCTGGAGTTACTGACAGGTGTGAGCTGCCATGTAGGTGCTGGAAATTGAACCAGGGCCCTCTTGAAGAGCAGTCAGTGTTCTTAACTGCCGAGCTTTCTCTCCAGCCCCCCTAAATTTACTTAAAAAAAAAAAAGACAAATAGATCATTAACTGAAAGTAACAGAATTTACAATCTTTGTGAAAAAGGCAAAAAGTAGCATTGAAGTTCAAAATTAAGAAGCTGAAATTTTTGTTCCAAAGGTTCAAAAATCCTCAAAAATGAAGCATGGCAACCTCAGCTGGTGACCTAAAGTCTTAAACATGTGAAAGTTAAGAGAACATTGTTCAATAATTTCCAAAGTTCAAAATGAAACTAGACTAAAAATAAGGTATTTGTTACAATAAAGAAACTATTTCTAGGGCTGGAGAGATGGCTCAGCGGTTAAGAGCAGGTCCTGAGTTCAATTCCCAGCAACCACATGGTGGCTCACAACCATCTGAAATGAGGTCTGGTGCCCTCTGCTGGCCTTCACACAGACAGAATACTGCATACATAATAAATAAATATTTAAAAAAAAAAGAAACTATTTCTACTGTTGAAAAATGAGTGGTACTGGTAGAAATTTCCTTCTATGTACAATCTGTATTCTTATTTTCCAGTCTCTTGTTTACAGGTATAAAGTAAATGGCATTGTGTGTATAGGTGTGGGTATATGCATGTTGCCCATGAGGGCACATGTAGAAATCAAAGGCGGACATCAGGATGCCTTCAATCACTCCCCCCACTTTTTATTACTTCTCTGAGAATTTCATTCAATGTATTTTGATCATATCCAAGTGGCCCTCTTACCCACTCACCCTCATTTTTTGAGACAGGTCTCCAACTGGACCTTAGCTATTTTTGTTAGACAGGCTGGCCAACAAGCCCCTGGACCCACCTGTCTCTACTGGCCAGTGCTGGGGTAAATGATGTGCACGCAGTACCTGGCTTTTATCATCTTAGGTCCCTGTGCCTGTCAGGCAAAGACTACTACTGGGCTATATTCTCACACTGCCTGACCCATAAGTGATTTTTTTTTGAGACAAAGTCTCACTGTGTAGCCCATACTGGTTGCAAATGTGTAATTGTTCTGCCTGTCTCCCAGTGCTGGTATTACAGATGTGAGCCTAGTTCTAAATGATTCTTTTATCTTCTTCTTCTTCTTTTTAAACTATGTAGCTTTGGCTAGCCTCAGTATCATTGTAAATTATTTTATTTTAATCAAAGCAATCCTTAAATATCTTACAGACTGGCAAAGTCAGCTCTACCGTGCCTCCAAACACATGGGTAATATTGAGACTCACCTCCCTTTATCTTTAAAATATGGTAATATTGAGACTTACCTCTCTTTATCTTTAAAATATGGCTCCACAAATGCTTTCTGCTTAACTCCATCTTGTTTATCACCATGTACTGCAAACAAAACAAGAATGTCACAAGATGTAGAACTTGATGAGAAATAATCAGCTTGCTTAGGAAAAAACAAAAACTATAGCATGCACCAAGCTTCCCTTTATATTGATTTTCACATTTGAGTCCTGGGAGGCAATTTATTAAAATTTTAGTTTTTTATCTACATTAAAGGTGATGATTATCTTATCTCAGAGACACTAAACTAGAAATTTCCTTCTATGTACAATTTTTATTCTTATTTTCCAGTCTCTTTGTTTACAAGTATAAAGTAAATGGCACTGTGTGTGTAGGTGTGGGTATATGCATGTTGCCCATGAGGGCACACATTTAATTGATTGATTAATTTGTGTTCAGGACTTACCATGCAACCTCAAACTCAAGAGATCCACCTATGTCTGCTTCCCAGTGCTGGGATTAAAGGTGTACACCACCACATCTGGCACATGAAGTATTTAAGTATTTAAGATGAATCGAACTAACTAGATGTCTGTTGTTATTTAGCAGGAGATATCAATAATCTTTTAGTATATCTCACTTATTTGCCCTATTAATTTGTTATGATTCAAAAAATAGATATTAAAGAATTTCATCAGAAAATTGATGACAAAATTGAAAAATATCCATCACTTCCAACTTTGCTGTTATTACTTTGTTTCTCACGTACAGGGATGTTCTCATATTTCTCTTTAACCCCCTCTCCCAACACCAAACTGATTTTTTTCACCAAATATCTTGTTTTAGAGCTACATACTAAAAAAATTTACAATTTACTTATCATTTGTATTTTCCCAGCTTAGCAAATTAGAGGTTTATCTGTGTTGTTTTGATGTATTTACTTATTGATGGAAATGTAGACTGTTTTCATTTTTTAAGTTATTGCAGATTGCACTATTATACATATACTTTTCGGTGCTACAATCCTAACCCTATAAAAAATAAGCACAACTCTTTGGCAATTTTACTTTTCTTAGGGCATACATGCATAACTGAGTCAAATGGTGTGATAGGTATATATTTAATTCTATACAAAACTGATGGTGAAATTCATGAAACTGGTTTCTTTTTCTTACTTGTGTTAACTCCTGTCACCAACACACATGACTCCCGGCACTCCTCACCCTTTTTCTAATATTTGGTTGTCAGTGTTTTTAACCACCCAGGGAATGTGAATTCAACACTTAATGCCCAAGAACACTGGATACTTGTTTCATGTGCTTACTGGTTATTCAATTATCTTTCCATTCAAGAACTTCTAGCTGGAAACATAATATAATCAATCTAATTTGTTTTTAAAATAAGGCCATCCTGGTTTTCTGTAAAAATACAGGCGACATGCACATAATAGGTGAAATAGCAATGCTTTAGATCAGGGACAGAGAGAAACAGAGTAATGTAAAGTATGCTTTGGACAGTACCTCCAGGCTTCAGACTAGGCACAGAAGTGAGGTGAAAAATAAAATCAAACACAACCCCCACTTCCCACTCCAACCTCTGGTTCTTAGGTTAAATCTCATTCTAGAACCAGCTTTGTGTGTTGTTCTAGATAAGGGAGACTCTTTACAGATAGCATCCACATGGTAGGCAAGCCATTATCACTACAGCAAATAATTCCTATCTACTTTTCATTAAGATTTTAATTTTTATTCTTCTGTGATTTATTCTGACATTGTTAGAAGCTGACTCTCATGAAGTTTTGTTGGCATGACCTGTGTCTGTCACAAAACAATAATGTTTACAAATTATGTGACGTTTAATTTTGACGTTAATAAAAAAATAAAGTATGTGGGGTTGGAGAGATGGCTCGGAGGTTGAGAGCACTGACTACTCTTCTTAAGGTCCTGAGTTCAATTCCCAGCAACAACATGGTGGCTCACAGCCATCTATAATGATATCTGGTGCCCTCTTTTGGCATGCAGGCATACATGCAGAACACTGTATACATAATAAATAAATCTTAAAAAAAATGAACTATGTAAAAACTGATTTCTCACATTTCTACTTTTAGCTACTGGGTAGATGGATACTGGACAGATAATGGAAACTGGAGTGTCAGGGGAATACAAAAACTGGGGTAGAAAAACTTTTATTGGGAAGTTGATATGTGCACCTTTAATCCGAGCACTTGGGAGGCAGAGGCAGGTGGATGTCTGAGTTCCAAGCTACACTGGTCTACAGAGCAAGTTCCAGGACAGCTAGGGCTACACAGAGGAACTCTGTCATGAAAAAAACAAAAGAAAAACAAAAATTTCTGAGTTGATTGTATCTGGGTCTCAATACTTCTAAAGATGCCGTAGAGGACTCTAGGGAAAGGAGTTCAATGAGTACACAAAACATTCTCCCTTTATCCAGAACAGCAGAAGCTCCTTCCCCTCTCCCTCATGTCCAGAGCACCATTTCAGTCTCCTTTGCTATTTCTCTTCATCTGTGCTTGTTCTCCTTCTCCTCATCCTGGATTTTTTTTTTATTGTACCTATTCATTTAATGTGCATAAACGTTTGGGGTGCCATAATGTCTGTGGGGTTATAGAAAAATCCTGGGACTTGGTTCTCTCTTCTACCATGTAGATCCCAAGGATTCAACTCAGTAGTCAGGTATGGCAAATAGGTGCCTTTACTCACTGAGCCGTCTAACTTGGTCACCTCTGCTCTCTAAGTTGCTATATCCCTTGGGCTGGAGGGACGACTCAGCCTAAGGGATATAGCAACTTAGAGAGCAGAATCACAACCAAAACCGTAAAGTTGCTATATAGCAGAGGGTAGAAACCTGAAATGCTTTCTGCTTTACTTATTTCCAACATCTTGGTCATCTCACTCAGTGTCATACTTCATGGAGTACCTACTTTCTGTTAATTTCCTGTCCTCAAATTATCTTCTTACTCTGGATTTCTTGCTCAAAGTCTACACACACTAACTGCCTGCTAACAGATCCATTTGAATATCTAGCAAATATATACATCTGTCAGAATGAGCTTTTGATATTGTTCCCCAAACTTACTTTTGCCTATGAAGAAAATCAGTTAGAACTTTGGTATGGAAGTTGTGAAAATGAAAAGCTAAACTCTAAAAGTTATGCCTGTGGTTGAAAAAATAAGAAATTACTTGGTAGGAAAGACACAGCACTTGGGTTAGACATGACTGATTTAAATTGCTGATACACAAATGTATATAACAACTATTCACAAATGCAGGACTGGGATTCATTAGAAGTCAAACTTAGAAATACAGCTTGGGACTTAAGTAATGACTAAAAAAGCTGTGGGCAAAAATGCTATGTGATGGGGGAAAGTCTTAGGAAAACTCTGGGAAACAGAAGCTCTAGAAACCAAATAATCCAAAGAGTAAATGAGAAGAAATTTTGAGATGGCCAGTGTTTAAATGTAAACTTAGCAATGATTTTAACTTGAAATTGCAATTATCTTAAGAATTTCAAGAAGATGGAGTACCCTTTACTATCACACTACCTAAAGAACAGAAAGAATATTAAGTATTTTCTCTGAGTAGACAGTGCTCGCAGCAGAAAATAGGTCTAAATTCTCTGTGAATATTTTTCCTACTGCATTACAATTATTTATAAAATTAACAATTATAAAATTAAATTTTCTCACATTTTAATATATGTAAACTTCTTTATATATTTATAAATATATATAAAATATAAAAAAAATATATAAATATACACCTGGCAGTGGTGGCACAGGCCTTCAATTTCAGCACTTGGGAGCAGAGACAGGTGGATCTCTGTGAGGTCGAGGCCAGCCTGGTCTACAAAGCGAGTTCCAGGACAAGCTCCAAAGCTACGGAGAAATCCTGTCTCGAAAAGCCAATAGACACACACGTTTATGTATGTATATATGCAAAAAACTTTATACTACTGAACCGAGACTAACTAGCAGTGGCCTCCAGAAATTATCTGACCACCGGAGCCTCAGTCTCAGCCCCACCAACACCAGGAGGAACAACCATATAAGCCTTGGGTCCGTAGGCACCTGGAGGAATGATCACCTAAGGCTCCCCTCTGCCTACACATGAAGGAGCATTCAATGGAGCCACAGTCCCCAACTTGTGGAGGAAAAGGGACTCCACCTGAAACACAGGCTCCACCTGTCTGATTGGAGGAAGAGATGGGTAGACAAGAGGGTAAGAATACAGTCAACAACATAAAGAGCAAAACAATACCACCAGAAACTAGTGGTTCTACAACAGTAAGACCTGAACATCCCAACACAGATGAATCAAAAGAAAATGACCTTAAAAATAACTTTATAAAGATGACTAAGACCCTTAAAAAGTAAATTAAAAATTCCCTTAAAGAAATGAAGGAAAAGACAACCAAAATATTTGAAAAAAAAATCAACAAATTCCTTAAAGAAAACCAAGAAAAAGCAATCAAACAGGTAAAAGATATGCTTCAAAACTTGAAAAATGAAATAGAGGCAATAAAAAAAACCCCACAAACTGAGGGAAATCTGGAAATGGAAAATCTGGGTAAACAATCAGGAACTACAGATGTAAGCATAATCAACAGAATCCAAGAGATGGAAGAGAGAATCTAAGGCACTGAAGATATGATAGAGGAAATAGATTAATTGGTCAAAGAAAATGTTAAATCCAACAAATTCTTAACACAAATTATCCAGGAAATCTGGGACACCATGAAAAGGCCGAACCTAAAACTAATAGAAATTGAAGAAGTCCAGCTCAAAGGCACAGAAAATATACTCAACAAAACCATAGAAGAAAACTTTCTCAACCTGAAAAAGGGCACGCCTATGAAAATACATGAAGCTTACAAGAACACCAAGCAGACTGTATCAAAAAAGAAAGTCCCCTCACCACATAATAAAACACTAAACATACAGATTAAAGAAAGAATATTATGAGCTAGAAAGGAAAAGGGCCAACAAACATATAATGGCAGACCTGTCAGAATTATACTCAACTTCTCAATAGAAACAATGAAAGCCAGAAGATCCTGGTTAGGTGTTATGCAAACATTAAGAGATCACAGATGCCACCCTAGACTACTATATCCAGCAAAGCTTTCAATCAACATAGACAGAGAAAACAAAATATTCCATGAGAAAACCAGATTTAATCAATACCTATCCACAAATCTAGCCCTATAAAATGTACTAGAAGGAAAACTCCAACCCAAGAAAGTTAGCTATACCCACAAAAACACAGGCAATAGATAATCTCACACCAGCAAATCCCAAAGAAGAGAAACACACACCACCATCACCACCATCACCACCACCACCACCACCACCACCACCACCAACAACAACAACAACAAAAAACCAAAAATAATAGGAAATAACAATCACTGGTCATTAATATCCTTTAGTATCAATGGACTCAATTCATCTATAAAGAGACACAGACTAACTGACTGGATATGAAAACAAAATCCATCCTTCTGCTGCATATAAGAAACACACCTCAACTACAAAGACAGACACTACCTCAAGAGTTAAGGGTTGGGAAAAGATTGTACAATCAAATGGACCTAAGAAACAAGCTAGTGTTTCTACTACCTAACAAAATAGACTTCAAACTAAAATTAGTCAGAAGAGATTCATCACAGGAAAAATCCATTAAGATGAAGTCTCAATTCTGAACATCTATGCCCCAAATACAAGGGCACCCACATTTGGAAAAGGAACATTATTAAAGCTTAAATCACACATCAAGACCCACATACTAATAGTGGGAGAGTTCAACACCCCACTTGCACCACTGGACAGGTCTGCCAGACAGAAACTTAACAGAGAAATAAAGAATCTAATAGATGTTATGGCTCAAATGGGCTTAACAGACATCTACAGAACTTTTCACCCAAACACAAAAGAATATACCTTCTTCTTAGAACATTATAAATCCTTCTCCAAAATTGACCATATACTCGGTAACAAAGTCTATCTCAGTAGGTACAAAATAAATTGGAATAAATCCTTGTGTCATATTGGACCATCATGGCTTAAAGTCAGAATTCAACAACAATACTAACTGCAAAAAGTCGACCAACTCATGGAAACTGAACAATGCTTAACTGAATCACCCCTGGGTCAAGGAAGAAATAAAGAAATTAAAGACTTCCTAGAATTCAATGAAAATGAATGTACAACATACCCAAACCCATGGGACACTATGAAAGTAGTGCTAAGAGGAAAGTTCATAGCACTAAGTGCCTAAATAAAGAAGCTAGTAACTTATCAGCACATCTGAAAGCTCTAGAACAAAAAGAAGCAAACTCACCCAGGAGGACTAGATGGCAGGAAATAAACTGAAGGCTGAAATCAATAAAATAGAAACAAAAAAAAAAATACAAAGAATCAATGAAACAAAGAGTTGGTTCTTCCAGAAAATCAACAAGATAGACAAACCCTTATTCAAACTAAGCAAAGGGCAGAGAGAGAATATCCAAAATCAGAAATGAAAAGAGGGACATAACAACAGACACTGAGGAAATCCAAAGAATCATTAGGTCATACTTTGAAAACCTGTATTCCACAAAATTGGAAAATCTAAAAGAAATGGACAAATTTCTGGTTAGGTTCCACATATCAAAACTAAATCAGGACCAGATAAACAATTTAAATAGACCTATAACCCCTAAGGAAATAGAAGCAGTCATCAAAAGTCTCCCAACCAAAAAAGCCTGGGGCCAGATGGTTTCAGCTCAGACTTCTACCAGAACTTCAAAGAAAAGCTAATACCTATATTCTTCAAATTGTTCCACACAATAGAAACAGAAGGAACACTACCAAACTCTTTTACAAGGCTACCCTGATACCCAAACCACACAAAGACACAACTAAGAAAGAGAATTACAGACCAATTTCTTTCATGAACATTGATGCAAAAATATTAAATAAAATACTTTTAATCCAAATCCAGGAACACATCAGAAAAATCATCCACCATAACCAAGTAGGCTTCCTCCCCAGAAATGCAGGGATGGTTCAACATACGAAAATCTGTCAATGTAATACACCATATAAACAAACTGAAAGGAAAAAAAAAAAACCATGATCATCTGAAAAAGTCTTCAACAAAATTCATGCTAAAGGTCTTGGAAAGAGCAGGAATACAAGGAACATACCTAAACATAATAAAGGCAATATACAGCAAACCAACACCCAGCATCAAACTAAATGGAGAGAAACTCAAAGCAATCCTACTGAAATCAAGAACAAGACAAGACTGTCTAATCTTGCCATATCTATTCAACATAATACTTTAAGTTCTAGCTAGAGTAATAAGACAACAAAAGGAGATCAAGAGGCTACAAATTGGAAAGGAAGAGTCACTTTCACTATTTGCTCATGATGTGATAGTATATATAAGTGACTCCAAAAATTCCACCAGGAAACTGTAAACACCTTCAGTAATGTAGCAAGATACAAGATTAACTCAAAAAGAGTTTATCATCTCCTATATACAGATGATAAATGGGCTGAAAAGAAATCAGAGAAACATCACCCTTTACAATAGCCACAATAACATAAAATATCGTGGGGTAACTTTAACCAAACAAACAAGTGAAAGACCTGTATAACAAGAACGTTAAATCTTTGAAAAAAAGAAATCAAAGAAGACACCAGAAAATGAAAGATCTCCCATGCTCTTAACTAGGTAGGATTAACATAGCAAAAATGGCTATCTTTTTTTTTGTTTGTTTGTTTTTTTGTTTTTCAAGACAGGGTTTCTCTGTGGCTTTGGAGCCTGTCCTGGAACTAGCTCTGTAGACCAGGCTGGTCTCGAACTCACAGAGATCCACCTGAAAAATGGCTATCTTAAAAAAAATCTATAGATTTAATGTAATGCCCATCAAAATACCAGAAAAATTCTTCACAGACCCTAAAAGAATACTCAACATCATATGGAAAAACAACAACAACAACAAAACAGGATAGCCAAAACAATCCTGTACAATAAAGGAACTTCTGGAGATACCATTTTACAACTATAAGAATGGCCAAGATCAAAAACACTGATGACAGCTTATGCTGAAGAGGATGTGGAATAAGGGGAATACTCCTCCATTGCTGGTGGGAGTGCAAACTTGTACAGGCACTTTGGAAATCAGTATGGTGGCTTTTCAGAAAATTGGGAGAATCAATCTACCTCAAGACACAGCAATACCGCTCTTGGACATATACCCAAGGATGCTCAATCATACCACAAGCATATGTGTTCAATGTTCACAGCAGCATTTCTCATAATAGCCAGAACTAGAAAGAACCTACATGCCCCTCAACTGAAGATTGAATAAGGAAAATGTGGTACATTTACACAATGGAGTACTACTCAGAGGTAAAAAAGAATGACATTTGGAAATCTGCAGGAAAATGGATGGAACTAAAAAAAAAAAAAAAAAAACACACTGAGTGAGGCAACCCAGACCCAGAAAGACAAATATACTAAGTACTCACTCATAAGTGGCTTTTAGACATAAAGCAAAGAATAAACCAGTCCACAACCCCAGAGATCCTAGACAATAAAGAAGACCTTAAGAGAGACATACATGGATCCACCTAGGAAGGAGAAAAAGACAAGATCTTCTGAGTAAATTGGAAGCATGGGAGGCAGAGGGAGGGTGGAAGGGGAGAGGGGAGGAAGGAAAGGAAGTGGGGAAAATATAAAGCTCAATTAAAAACAATTTTTAAAAAAAGGTACTCAGCAGAAGGTATAGTTAAACATTCTCAACTTCTTTTTTGGAATATTTCCTTAGTTTGAAATTATTTCAAGTAAAAAAGTAATTGGGGAAGACAGCTCAAGTCATTAAGAACACTGGCTATTCTTCCAGAGAACCCAGTTTTGAGTCCCAGCACCAACTTGGTGGTCCACAACCATCTGTAATTCTAGTTCCAAGAAATCCACTACTATGACCTGGCATTGGAGGGCACAAAGTACATATGTGGTACACAAACATATACACACAGACAAAGCACCCATACACATAAAATTTTAAAAAATATCTGAAAAAGAAATTTACATAAGAACCATGAAACTTTTGTTAATATTTATAATCAATCCTCTATTAATTAGCTTGATGACTTAGTGAACTCAGTATAATGGTAAAGATATAATTAAAGAGAAGGCATATTTACTGTTTGGTTTCTTTATGGCAGCAGACAATTCTTCCTCATCTGGTACCTGGGGAAAGTTATCTGTCAAACAGGATTCATATTCTTCATGTGCTGTCTGATCAAACATTTCTTCCAAGCTATCATTCATTTTTATGTCTCCATCTATAAAAAAAAGGTACTGACTTAGCAGCTTTGGCCTTCTGTGAAGCCCAATGTGAATAGTTACGAAGATAAAGTAATGTAATAGGTCTATTCTGAACTAAGAACATTCTTACATATGGACTGTAGGTTTCATCTTCAAGAGTGTTCTTTTAAATAGATGAGTACAGTGAAGTGCTTATAGACACATGTTTAAAATGTGACTCTAAGACTGTTAGCTTATGACAGTTTGCCAAGGAGAGAACATTAAGTGGGTAACAAACCTTAATACAGGTAATGGGATGTTTAAAGATATTTTAAAAAATACACAACGATAATATAGACTTCAGATCCAGTTGTAAAGAGTGTTTTACTGAATACAGAGTGAGGTGAAGGCATCTATGGACATGCTAAAAAGATGATAGAATATTAGTTACAAATTCTAATGTTAAAAGAACAGAACTTTGTGATTCAAAGTGAGTAACATACTATAATATATGTAATAAAGAATTTAGAGATTTTTAAGTCGAGATTCCTTCCATGTAGCTTAATTCTTACAAGGGGCATAAGCGGTAATAAACTAAGTCTGTTTATTTATAAAAGCCTTTTGCGGTGACTTCAAGTATCCTATGGCAATAAAGCTAGTTTTTGTTACTGTCTCTTACATTGAAGACTTTCCCCTTCTATCAGCTCACATATAACTCACAAAAACCAAAAGAATTCTTATCAAGGAAACTTTGAGAACTAGAAAATATACCATAATATATAAGGAAAAATGCTAAATATAAAGAAATGTATAAACAGCAGACATTAAACTCTGAATAGAATTTTACTTGCTTTTTTATTTTTCTAATGAAGCAGCAAAAAGTTATTCTTTTTTAAAAGTCACTATTAGCACTTGGTAATTTAACATGATGGAAACAATGAACTCACACCCTATCTACTACATCACAGTGCTGAATTCATCTTCACAAATTCCCTAAATGATTGTTTATAAATGTTTGTTTACATTTAAAGGGGACTATGCTATAGATATGAATACTTTGCTTGGTATGGATCTTGGTCTAGTGATACAAATTTAAGGTCAATTTTATTATACTGTGTATATTTATTTCTGCTCTTGATTAAGGTATTGTGTTTGTGCAGCTCATTTAAAAATGTAACGTATAATTAAGAAACATAGGTTAATAGATAATCACCTATAATAGTCAAGCTTGTAGTAATGTTAGTCAGGTTTCTAGATACATAGAGATATAATATATCCATCAGTTAGATACATATTCTTCAAATCTTCAAAGACTAACAGAATATGGCATTTAAATGTTTTAAGAACTTAGGACTTTTCATGACAATGAGACACATATGTTCCTGGCAGCACCAATCTACTTCAAGAGGAAGACGGACATTGAAGAGGCTCCTATGGAGTTTGCTAGCTATTTGGGCAAGAAATTGCTCTTGCCTGGACTGCTTGATGTCATGCTGTATGAAGTGGACATGCAGGACCCACAGAAAAATGACTGCTGAACTTGCCAGAAGGTGAGAAAGTCTTTTGGGGTTCCTGATTCATGAAAGAGTCTACCAGACAGTCTGCAGGACACAGAAGAAAGTGACTGACAATCTGTCCACATACGTGGAACTATCTTTGAAACTTCCTGCTTCATGGGAAAGTCTGCCAGATACTATAGGCCTGTAGGCTGAAGATGGGTACCCCAATGTTACAGAAGACCTTTGGGTGACTGTCCAGGCAGAGAGATGTCTCTGTCAATTCTAGAGTTTTGGAAGTTGCTTACAATGCACTTCCTGTTAACTTAGGTAATATTATGCCCTTCTGGAGTCTTTGATGGAGTTGAAGAATAGATAGTTATAGTTTTCCTTAGTTATGATAAAAGATTAAGTAGATATAAATTTTGTAACTATAATTCTTGCTTGATACCTGTTTTGTTGTATGTAAATTTACTATGTTAAAGTTAAAACCTTCCTTTTTATTTAACAGAAAAGGAGAGGTGATGTGGGATTCTCCTCTGTATTCTGTGAATCCGTTTTATTGCCATTGGTTAATAAAGAAGCTGCTTTTGGCTAATGGCTTAACAGAATAGAGCTAGGAGGGAAAAGCAAACTGAATGCTGGGAGCCCAGAGTAGCCAGGGAACAAATGAGGGAAAAGCCATGTAGCCGCCACAAGAGATAGATGCTTCCACCAGAGCCTGCTGTAACTTTGCCCAGTAAGCCACAGCCACATGGTGATACACAGATTAACAGAAATGGGTTAATTTAAGATAGAAAAGCTAGCTAGAAAGACACTTAAGCCATTGGCCAAACAGTATTGCAAATAATACAGTTTCTGTGTAATTATTTCGGGTCAGGGCGGCGGAAAATGAACGAGTGCCTCCGCCAACACCTACCAACTAGTATTCATGGTAGTGGAAGGTAGTTTGCATGATACCAGAGGAGAAAGGTAATCATCAAACCAGCTACAAACCCTGTGACCTACAATGGTGACCTGCCTTCAAGATATCCCAGTATACACATTGTGGGAGGAACCATCTAAACTCTGACTGGGTGGAAGGCCCATTCCATGAGATGGAACCCATGCGTGACACTGCTAGGGTGGCCAAGAAACTGAATTGGCCACGGGCCTAAGAAAAACCACATACTATTGTTTTACTAAAGGAAGACAGCAATAAAATGACTGTTAACTACATTCTGGTATATCCATGCCAGTGCCTTGCCCACCCATTATCACAGAAGTTTCTTGCAGTAAATGGGAACTAATACAGAGTACCACAATGGACAATGTGCAGAGAGTGAGAGACTTCAGAGCACTCAGTCCTAAATAAGATGTCTTCATCAAACGTCCCTCAGAGATCAGGGATCTATGTAGAGGATGAGGTGAAAATACACTAAGTAAGGGACCAGGAATCTAAGTGGAAGAGGAGGTGAAAAGACTATAAGGGCCAGAGGTGATGGATGACTCCAAGGAAACAGTGTATTTTAGACACAATAAGACCAATGCACATATGAGCCCAGAGACCGGCAGTATGCACAGGCTCCAGTCAGATGGGTCCATCACTGAGAGGAGGAAGTGGACCAGGGCTCCTACACTTAACCAAGGAGCTATTTGCAACTGATAGCCACTTGCAGAGGAAAAACAGTTTTCTCTAATGGAGTCTCATTGGTTATATTAACCACATTTTGGGGCAGGCCCCATGCCTGGCTATAGTCAGCCAACATAAAATGACTCAATGGTATTTTTGTAAGACTTTTTGTCTCACACAACTTTGTTTGGGAAATTTTTGTCTTATTGGTCTTTTGCTTGTATATTTTATGTTTTTGTGGTTTTTTTCTTTTGATTTTTCTAGAGAAAGAAAGAAGGCGTGGAGTTGAGTGGGTAGAGAGGATCTGAAATGAGTTGGGGGAGGAGGAAAATGTGACTAGAATATATTGCATGAAATTTTTTTTTAATAAAAAAGTCCCAAAATCCAGTTTACAGACTTACTGCACTTATCATTATGATACAACTATACATTTCATTTCACATTTGATTAAAGTAAACAAAATCAAAATAAGTCTTACTTGAACTTTTTGCTTTTGGCTCTTGTTTCTTCATTTTTAAAAGCATGGTTTCACTGACCAATGTACAGTCCATGTCCACGGTTTCTCCTAATCGTGAATGACTGCTATCCTAAATAAATATATTAAAAACACAAAAGTTTAGCAATTATTCCTTCCTAGTCTTATACCTGCTTCTGACCACAAAAAAAGGTTAAAAACTCTCAACAAACTTTACAATTTTAAAGGATTAAGTTATTTACTTTTGTACCTCAGGAACAGATATAGATTTTCTTGCTTCTAGAATACTTTAGCCTCAATAAATAAGCTCTTCATGACAATCTGAGGAAAAGGAAAACTGACCACAAAGAGGCAGATTTATTTATCACTGATCCTTTGTGCTTTACTTACCACCTCCAACCTGCCTTGCAGTAATAAACTTCAGTGCACATGAAAAGCAACTTTAACAGTCAAATCTGATTTCTTCATAGCTACGTTACCTTAATAAACTACCTAATTTTTTAATGTGCCACCAAGTAGGAGAATTTCACTAACTATATGGAACTTAAAAACAAAGCAAAACCATATTTCCAGTACAAATTAAACAAAATAAAACAAAACACCATAGCTGGGCATAGTGACACATGCCTTTAATCCTAGCACTCAGGAGGCAGAGATAGGTGGATCTCTGAGTGTTCAAGGTCAGCCTGGTCTACAAAGCAAGTTCGAGGACAGTCAGAGCTACACAGTGAGATCCTTTCTCGAACATTCATATATAAACACAAAAATGTTACTTTTAAAAAAAGTAAATTGGGGAAAAATGTCTTGACAGCATTTTTTTCCTCCCTCCCCCCTTTCCCTTTTTAAAAGCTAATTAAGGTGGCTAGAGAGATGATGGCCTGGTGGTTAAAAGTACTCGCTGCTTTTGTAGAGGACCCAGGTTCAGTTCCTAGCACTCATATGGTGACTCACAACCAATTGTAACTTCCAATTCCAGGAGATCTGACACTATCTTCTGACCTCTGCAGGTAATTTCAGGCAGATGTGGCACACAAACACACATGTAGGCAAAACTCATATGCATAATAAATAAATATAAAAAATAAAAACATTAAAGCTAATCAAGACACATGATGGAATTACTGGCATAGTGATACACATCTACAATCCCGGCATGCGTAGGACTGAAGCAAGAGACTAAGTTTGAGACCAACCTGGGTTGTATAATGAGATCCTATCTAAAACTAAGAACATATGATAAAGGTAAAATCACTTGAAATATGTAACTATAATTCTTTGCTATTTAATAAATACAGTTACTGTCTTGTGTTTACAAGATGACTCAGGGGGTAAACATACAAGTCTGATAACCTGGGTTTGATCCCCAGGACTCACATGGTAGATGAAGAGGACCAAATCCTGAGGGTTGTGCTCTGACCTCTGCATATATGACGTAAAATGCACATGGTGTGCATTACTGTACATATGCACACATACACAATAGAGGAAGTGTGTAAAACAGTATTCCAAGGAGAGGAGACTGCTAACTCACTAGAGTAAGACACAAATGGAAGCTGGGTGGTGGTGGTGCACGCCTTTAATCCCAGCACTTGGGAGGCAGAGGCAGGCGGATCTCTGTGAGTTTGAGGCCAGCCTGGTCTACAGAGTGAGTTCCAAGACAGGCTCCAAAGCCACAAAGAAACCCTGTCTCAAAAAAAAAAAAAAAAAAAAAAGACACAAATGGGCTTTAGCTCATTCTCTAACGTACCTTTGTATCTATTACAGTAACATCCATTTTATACTGAGAAAGGTCTGCTCCGGGATCAACACTCCACTGGATATTTTCAAAGGACACATCTTGGAAAAAGAAGACAAGCACAAATTAAAAACCCAATTTGAAAATTTGTTTCACTTTAAAATGTTAGGAATGCACAGAACAGAAATATTAAGATTTCCTGCAGCACTTACTCAGAAATAAATGTCCCAGGGAGCTGAAAAAATAAATACTTCAGTAGGTGAAAGCACTAACTGCTCTAGCAGAGGACTTGGGCTTGGTTCTTGGCATCTACATGGTGGCTCATAACTGTCTATAACTCTAGTTCCAGGGACCTGATACCCACTTCTGACCTCTGCAGGCATGAGGCACATACACGGTACAAATATACATACAGGCAAAACATTCATATACATAAAAATTTTAAAATCTTGGGGGGGGCTAAAGTGATGGCTCAGAGGTTAAGAGCACTGACTGCTCTTCCAGAGGTCATGAGTTCAATTCCCAGCAGCCACATGGTGACTCACAACCAGCTGTAATGAGATCTGGTGCCCTCTTCTGGCCTGCAGCATGCATACATGCAGGCAAAACACTGTTAACATAATTAATAAATAAATCTTTACAAAAAAATTTTAAATCTTAAAAAAAAACCAATTCAAAGTGGCCAAAGAATCTCAGAAGACAGTTCAAATGGTCAACAAACATTATGAAAAAGTTGTCAATATAACAAACAATCAGAAAAATGAAAGACAAAAATGAGATCATTCACACAGACGAAGATGGCTAGACTCAAACTGTGTGCATGTGCATATATATAATTTTGGAAAACCTGAAACAATCATAGTGTTAATGTGAAATGGCATAGCTGCTTTGGGAAACAGATAGTCCATTAAAAGGCTAACAGCTGATATGAGGTCTGGCAATTTTAGTCCCAGATAAATTGAGAAAAAGAAACACCTATTTCCAGAAAAATCTGTACACAAATGTTCATAGCAGTATTATTCATAAAGGTAACAATGCCAGCAAATTTATATTAACTGATGATAACATGATTGTATATAATGAAATTTTATTCAGCAACAGTGATGGAATACTGACACATACACAAAAGGCTGGGAACTGAAAACACTATGTCAGTGTAGGGAGATGGCTCAGCAGGTAAAGATGCTTGCCACGCAAGCATGATGACCTGAGTTTGAACTTTGGAACCCACGTGAAAGTTCACAGAGAGAGCCGACTGCACGAAGTTGTCCTCTGACCTACACATGTCGTGACACGTTCACATTCACGTTCAGAACACATCACACATCCATCAATAATAGTAAAATAAAGTAAAAAGTAAACATTATGCCAAGGGAAAGAAGTTACAAGATTTCATACTAAATAGGTCTCTATTCACATAAAACATCTACAATATTTCAATCTACAGAGATAAAAATTAGACCACTGATAACCAGAGTTGGGAAGGATGGAAAGGCTTGGGAGATGATCAACTTAGATTGTACAGACAGCTGTAAAACTCTTTAAGTATACCAAAACCACTGAACTGGACACAATGGACATTTTCTTAAGTGATTTGTATTTCACTAAAGTAATTGTTTAAAAGGTAAAATTCTAAAATTGTTTGAATTTTGAATGTATTATATGTAGATATAACATATGACAACTACAAACTGTAGTTTAAGAACATGAAACAACGTTTGGGTGGTGGTGTATGTCTTTAATCCCAGCACTAGGGAGGCAGAGGCAAGTGGATCAGTGAGTTCGAGGTCAGCCTGGTCTACAAAGTGAGTTCCAAGACAGCCAGGGCTACACAGAGAAATCCTGTCTTGACCCCCTCCCCCCTAAAATGGAGCAAAATGATACTAACTGCAAACAGACTGTGGAAAGTTAATAGGTATAGTGTGATTCTTAGAGGAATAATGAAATGAAAAATAAACACAAAAAGCTAAAAATCAGGAATGACAGAAAAAACAAACAAATAACTAAAACCAAACTTTTTTTTCCACTTAGGGACTGAACCCTGTGTAAGAAGAACAACTAAACCAAGTGCTTCAGGGGAAAATGGAAATAAGTCAATTATAAAAGAATAAAAACTTGAATGATGAAAAAAGAAAAACACTGCATATGAAGCACAGCAGCAATGAGGGCTGAAAACAAAAGGACATCTAGACAGATTGGGGAACTGGGCTTGAGACATCTCAGAAGTGAAAGTGCCGGCTGAGAAAGGATGAGCCTTTAAATGTATGTAAAAATGTCAGGAATGGTGAAGACAGAGGACTGATAAATCCCTGGGGCTTGCTGGCAGGCCCAGGCATTGTTCCAGGCCAATGAGAGGCCACCTAAAAATAAGGTGGACAGCATCTAAGTAGCAATATACCAGGCATACATCCACCTACATGTGTACCTATACAGATGTGCACATGCATGTATACACACACACACAAGCAAGTACAAAATTTAAACAAGACGCTAAAAACCTATTAAATTTGCATATGTATAAGCTTACAGACAAACATTTCCATGCAAAGAAAAAAGAGACAGTAGTTAAGTATCTAAGGGGTGAAGAACAAATTCTGAATGATTCATTATTTATTCATACCATTAATATTACTACTACTATTACTGCTGCTCTGCTACTGTTGGTGCTGCTGCTGTTTTTTAAGACAGGATTTCTCTGTGCAACAGCTCTGGCTATCCTGGAACTCAGAGATCCACCTGTCTCTGCCTTCTGAGTGTGTGCACCACCACAGCCCAGTGATGAATTATTTTTAAATATTCTGGAGAGTTTAAGACTATGGATGGAGCTTAGTGGTAGGTTGCTTATCTAACATGTTTAAGGCCCTGTGTTCAATCCCTAGTATTGTGTTCCTCTAAAACACTAAAAACCAAAACCAACCAACAAACCAACCAACCAAACAAATAAAAAAACCCCAATGGAATAGTTAAAACACTTTTTAAAAGCTTTTGCAAAGGAAGTAAGAAATAACTACATTAAGTAAATCCACAAAACCATCTAAAAATACTTACCAAAGTATTTAAAATAAATTTTTAAAAAGTATAAGAGCAGAAAATCAAAGGCAAAATGAAAGAGGTGAGGATGATGCTATATTCAGGAAAAAATGAGATATCTTCTCCCCCAAATTTATGTCTAAAGAATGTAAATGCCACGCAGTTAAAAAGAGGAACGAGCCTGTTTATAATGCACATACCTTGGTTGTTTGGCAGAGACTCTGTTTTAGCAACTCTACAGGGATTTAACTGAAGAACCGATGCAAGCTCACATCCTCCATGGACTGATCTGCTTTTTACTTTTGTTGGCACAAGAGAACCAGTACCCTAAACAAAAATGATTATTAGCACCTAAATGAAATCACAAACAATTTTAATCAAAATGGCTGAACATGGAACACAAACCTTCATATCTCTAAAAAGATTCTCTGTCTCGGAACTCTCCTGTGCACACAGAGGGGTTTTGAGAACAGGCTTTCCCTCTTCTATCTGCAGGGGTGTTTTATGGTCCGGAGAGGCCTGGAGGACACACTGCTGTAAACAGGACGCCTCTGAAGACTCTTTGGCTAATATGCAGGCCCCATTCAAGGCTTTACGACCTGAGGAAGAGCCCTTTGGAACGGGCTTCAAAGCCTCATAAATAGTCACTTGTTTAAACTTGTTTTTACAAGTCTCATTTCCATGGCTCTTCTCTTGACGTTGGGTAGCTGCAAACCGATCTGACAGGTCCAGGGGTTTATCCATCACATGGTCTGCATTCATGAAGAACTGATTCTCCATTGGAAAAGGAAGAGTATTTTCCTTATCAAAACACGTCTGGGGGCAGTTCACTACATGCTCACTCTCCTCCTCAGTCTTCTTCCTTTTGGATGCTTTGCCTCCCAGTGATTTTAAAGGCGCCAAATATTTATCAGTAATAACGTCTTTAATATGATCTGTACTTCCCTGCTCATCTACAGATTCACTTACATTTTTATTCATAAGTATCTGCTTATTAGGAAATGACTGGCTGATGACCTTGTTCACTTCAGACCCAAGACCACGATGTGTGCGAGGAGCACTGTCCTCAGATTTTGATCTAGCTTTCTCTGATTTAGAAGCAGAAGTGTTACTAAAGGGAGCTGTCTTCAGAAGGTTTCTTTTCCCAATGTCTAAAAGAGAAGGGGAAAAACTTGTATTCAAACCCAAATGAGTTTTCACAGTAGAGGTAGCTCCAAATACAGGAGATGAGACCCGAGTAGTAAATTCTTGGGGAGGTGTCTTTGAAGTAGAGTCTGAAAATCTAAATAAATAAAGAATAATATAAGATTTTTTTTAAAACTGAAATGCAGGATAAAAATTAAAAGACCAGTATACTAAGAAAACATTTCTTGAAACAGAACAATAAGGCACTATCTACCTACTAGAGGGAGATGATTCAAACAAATTTAAGATACAATGTTGGTTTTGCCTCATTTGACAGAATGAAATCCACTGAAGACTCAAAAGTCTTTTGCTATTATTAAATCGTATGAGTAATTCCAGGAAGAGAAAAATTCTTAACTACAGAACTGAATACAGAGCTTGGTAAGTGCTCTCAATGCTACATGATCTTAAACAAGACAGTCAGCCTTATAAAACCATACTTTTGTTATCTGTTTAAAGAAAATAGGAATGGGTAATAAAACTCACTTAACAAGTTATTATCATGTTAAACTCCGAGTAACTGAGGTATCTTAAAAAAAAAAAAAAAAGAAAGAAAAATTCAAGCAAGGGCCAGGTGGTGGTGGCAGCAGCGGCCACAGGCCTTTAATACCCGGACTCCGAGGCAGTGGCAGGCGGGTCTTTGTTAGTTCAAGGCCAGCCTGCTCTACAGATCAAATTCCAGAACTAACAATTTGATTTGTTAGATCAAATTCCAGAAAAGCCAGGGCTGCATAGAGAAATCCTGTCTTGAAAAACCAACCAAACAAACAAACAAAACAAAAAAACAAAACCAAAACACTCTAAAAAAAACAAGCAATATGCTTTATCAACATAGGTATTGTTAGTTAAATATTACAAAATTAGAGAAAAACAAAAACAAAAAAAAAAGGGCTAGAAAGATGGCTCAATGGGTTAAAAGCACTAAAAACTCTTGCAGAGGGTCCAGGTTGAGTTCCCAGAACCCACATGGCAATCCACAACCACCTATAACTCCAGTTCTAGGAGATCTGAACTCTCTTCTGATCACTGTCACCTCCAGGGAACACATGGCACACACACATACGTACAGGTTTACACAAAACATAAAATGCTTCTTTCACACCATTTAATGTTTGGAGACACAAAGTAATGACTATGTCTTTAATAGGATAAAGCAAGATTGGGAGCTCTTAATGCTGCTTGATGATGCAGGAAAAGGATCTAAAAATAATATCTGAAGCCACTTTGGGGGGGTGCATGGAGTATTGCTGAAATTCAGCCTTAAAGGGTTTACGGAGCTACATTAAAAACAAAACAAAACAAACAAACACTAAATGCTCCAAATTACCTTAAACTATCTTCACTACTTCCTGCAGATTCTCCTGAAGGTTGTTTTTTGTGATCTCCTTCAAGACAGTGGTAGAGCTCACCCCCAAGAGGGCTTGCAGGATCTTGGTGTTCCTTCAATAGTAAAATATGCTTAAAGTTGATAAATGCTTCAATGCAAATAAATCTCAAAAGTACATGAAGTAAAAGAAACCAGAATGAAGAGGTAATTAAACAGAGAAGGGAGTTGTATAATATTGTGAATGTATAAAATATCCTTATACTGTAGACTTTATTTTTTTTAAAGAGTCTTTTATTTATTATGTATACAGTGTTCTGCCTGCATGTATCCCTGCAGGACAGAAGAGGGCACTAGATCTCATTGTGAGTCACCATGTAGCTGCTGGAAATTGAACTCAGGTCCTCTGGAAGAGCCTGTGCTCTTAACTGTTGAGCAATCTCTCCAGTCCTATACTGTAGACTTTAACTAATTTAGTTATCTAAATTTTGTAACAATAAAAAATATGAAAAGATACTAACATTATTTTAATACTTTACATAAGTATAATTTACAACTACATAGAAATATTTCAATATCAAAATACATTAAGATGAAGGGTAGAAAACACAGGTGAATTTAAAAGAATCCTTTAAAGGGAATTCTCAAGATTTAATGTGCATACAAGTCAATCAGGAATTATTAAAATGCAAGGTCAGTAGATCTGAGATTCTGTACCTGTAACACATTCCAGAATGATGAAGGCGTTGCTGACCTGTGAATCAGACTATATGAAAAGCCCTTTGATATCTTCTACTTTAATATATAGTTCATACTTGAACTTGGTAGATTTATGGGGGATAGTAAGGAACTAGAAACTATTAAATAAATTTAAATGTTCAGAAGCTAATTACCCACTGTCACTTTAGGATAAATTGGAAAAGGTTAAAACAAATGTAAAGAAAAAAAAATCAACTCAGTTTTAGAAATTCAAGAGTGAGACAATTTTCTAAGAGCACTTACATATTTACTGGCAAGTGCAAAGGAGGACTATTTTAAAACTACCATTTGTTTGTTTTTGTAGGGCTAGCAATCAGACTTGGGGCCCTAACAAGTGTTCTGCCACTGAGCTAACTTAAATCCTCAGTCCTTAAAATTGTATCAAAATGGAACTTAACCTAGTATTTGTGAAGCCCTGGGTTCTAATACCCAGTGCTACAAACAAAGAGACTAAAACTCTACAGTTTTGGGCTAGAGAAACGGCTTAGTGGTTAAGAACATCTTCTTTTAGAGGACTAGAATTTGATTCCCACCACTCATTTAGGCAGCTCACAACAGAAGAGGAGTGGATGGGGAGGCGGAGGTGGGGGAGGGTAGGGAACGGGAAGAGATAATGGAAGGGAAAACTGTATTCTTTATGTAAAAAAAAATGAAAAAAAGTTAATTAAATAAAATTAAAAATATTTCGTCCTCCTGCTCATTGTCATAGTCCCTCTGTTTCTGCCTCTTCAGCATATTCTACTAGCCTGTTTAATTCTTTAAGAATAGATCCAAGTAGACATATCAATTACTAATAATTTATATACTCATCAAACTAAGTGATTACTTACAGACTCTTCTTGAGCATTAAGTCCAAGTGTTTCAGCGACAACAGTGTCTAGATTGAAAGGTGACTTATCAGTGGGATAACTGCTCCTTCCACACTTTCCTAAAGTAAGAACAAAGAATGCTCACTACACAATTTTAGAGAGGAAATATATTGGGAAAAAAACCCAGAAAGATTAGGAGTAGAATCAAGGTATTAACAAGAAAAAAACAAAAAGATTAGCAAAAAGCAAACAAGCAATCAAACAAAGAAACCAAAGTACCATTTTTAAGATGACAGTGAACAAATTTTAAACTCTGTTCAAAAGGTCCAAAATGTTTTTTATAAATAGCAATGGGTTACAGGTATGTCAGCATCCAAACTTGTTAAACTTTTTTATCCATCTACTTTTTCCATAAACCGACTATAACAAGCATGTTATATGTTTTCTTCTCAAGGAGCTTAGTGATTACACTTGAAAGGTGAAAGCAGAATTTCTGTTTTCTAAGGGAAAAAAAAGAATTTGCAAAAGAATGTAAAAAACATAAAAAAACATAACAAAGCTTTAAATGCAGGAAAATCAAGACAAACTATACAAACTGACGCCTAAACTGGCCCTTAAGGTAAAGGGAAATTTGGCCAGTTAACGAAAATAGGAAAACAGAAAGCAAAGTTTTAGGTATCTTTAAAGATACAGATATATGGGGAAAAAACTGCTTTTCGGAGGACCACATGTGGTTTAATAGCCAGGAATTGAATTGTAGTCAGGAAGATGAAAGTAGAAGGACAAGAGCTCAAACCTGTGAATTAGGTCAAATTTCAGCCAGGCGGTGGTGGCGCACACCTTTAATCCCAGCACTTGGGAGGCAGAGGCAGGTGGATCTCTGTGAGTTGGAGTCCAGCCTGGTCTACAGAGCTAGTGCCAGGACAGGCTCCAAAGCTACAGAGAAACCCTGTCTTGAAAAACCAAAAAAGAATTCAGAATTTCTCTTGTAAACAAGGAAAAGATCCTTGTTTTGACAGGCCAGATGTAAATACTTGGGTAAAAAGGATAATTTTGACTATGACAGAGTCATGGCCAAGAAGCAAACTCTGACAGGAGAATGAAGCAATGTACTTAAGACAGTTCCGGTGATGCTGGTGTCTAAAATCAGTACAGAGATCCCATAAACACACACGGAGACAGCACAAATCAGTACAGAGATCCCATAAACACACATGGAGACAGCACAAATCAGTACAGAGATCCCATGAACACACATGGAGACAGCACAAATCAGTACAGAGATCCCATGAACACACACGGAGACAGCACAAATCAGTACAGAGATCCCATAAACACACATGGAGGCAGCACAAATCAGTACAATTTGGAGGATGTTTAGAAATGAGGAGATGACTCAAAGCTCTTTGTGTTAGTATCCGGAAACACTGTGGCCCCGCCCCTTGGGAACCTGACACTCCTTGGCAAGTAGCTCCCTGACTGTGCACTGGTGCAAAGGTCCCTTTAAGAGGTGAGTTCTGTGCACTTCCTATCTCTCTATTCCTGCAGAAGCAAGTAGCTCACCAACTTTCTGCCTCCCTCTCTGTCTCTGTGTCTCTCCCTTCCCTCCTTTCTTCTCCACGCTCCCTATAGCCTCTTCTCAATAAACTCCACACTCAAGTTCTTCGGCATAGTGTTTTGTCACCCATTGTGATCCTCACCCAACCTCCAAGGTCCCAACTCACACCATATCTTAACTCTTAACAACGGTGCCAAAAACTCAGCAGGCTCTCCCTTGCAGCTGGGGATCCTGGAACCCTTCTATCTGGTCACTTTTCCAACTCAGGATCGCTGAATTCTAGCCCTAACAAGGGCAAAATCAGCAGTAACAGTACACTCCGTCCCTCCCTCAGCTCTGGTCATGCTTCCATGAGTAGGGATTTGTCTTGGCTATGGCTCCTCACTCGAAAAGACCCAGAATTGAGCACCTACAGTCTTGGGGGCTCAAAGCCCCCTAGCCCCTACCTTTGTGCTCCACAGACCCCAAAGGCAGCCTGTGCCAATCAAGTCCAGTCCTCTGTTAGGCTCTGGGATGCTGGAGGCTACAGGCCTAGGATCTTCTCTACCTCACTCCTGGAAATTGCGCCTCCCCTCCTCAGATATCAAACCACATAGCTGCTTATCATCAGTCTACATCTGCCAGTCATCTGGTAGTTGGAAGTACAGCCCTTGTCCCTTTTCTCTTTGCTTGTCTGTCTGCCTCTTGTTCCCAGCATATGATCCAACCATGCTAAACGGTCTCGCTGGCAACTTCCCGCTGCCCTCCACCTGGAAAAGTTCTATTTTGCTTTCCGGTTCAAAATCTCTCTCTCTCCTCTATCCTGTCTCTGCCACTGCTGCTTGTGGGTCCCTCTCTCCTACCCAACTGTGGGCTGACAGTGTATGTTGGGGAGGTTTCCTGTCTACTTCATGTATGAAAGAATATGTGGGGGCTGGAGAGATGTTTCAGAGATTAAGGACGCTGACTGCTCTTCCAAAGGTCCTGAGTTCAATTCCCAGCAACCACATGGTGGCTCACAACCATCTACAATGAGATCTGGTGCCCTCTTCTGGCATGTAGTCATACATGGAGACAGAACACTGTATTGTATACATAATAAATAAAATCTTTAAAAAAAAAAAAGAAAGAATATGTGAATGGTGTGGCCACACAGAAGTGATTCTGTTTTAAATGTGTTTTACGTGTGCTGTATGTCTGTTGTATGAATGCTCTAAGAGACACATGGATTCTCAATGCCTTGCAACACGTGGGTAGGCACCACTGTGGCTAAGGGCAGGTCAGATAACCTCACCACCATCTTTGCTATGGGCAACCACGTGACTGCCAGCACCTTGACTACGGGCAAAAAGGACAGCTCGGATGACCTGACTTCCATCTTTGTTAAGGGTAACCACGTGAACTGCCACCCCTACACCACTCAACCCCAGGTGGTGACTGAGACAGGGAGGAGCCACAGACTTGTGTGGTTCCACCCCTAACCAAGTGGCACCACAGTCAACTCCCAAGCAGGAATCCTACCCGCCAGTAACAGCTCTCTCACACCTGTAACAAATCTCTGCCTTCCATTCAGTGCCAGCAGCTGAGCCTGCAACTATTCACATGACTTTTAAGCTACCTTTATCTGTGTGTGTATGTGTGTCTGTGTATACAACTTAAATTCAGCTGCTGTATGCGTACATTCAGCTACATGATAAAAAGTTTTAATAGGCCACAATAGTTTCTTAATCCTAATGAGCTCTGTTCACTGTATCTCCTTCTAGACTAAGTAAGCAATAAGTCTCAAATATTGGTACATACTCTTAAATAATGATAAATATGTGTTTAGATCTGTTACAACATATTGTATATGTGATTCAACTCTGCTTTAAAAAATTCTACATAATGATAAAAATTTAAGGTTATGAAGATCTATTTCATATTAACAAAAGCTAACCTAGAGATTTCCTGTAAGCTGTTCTTCACTATTGTCAGTTTTACAGCTTCTATTGAACAATTTTTCTTTATTTATTTGTTCTTTGCAAGTGTAAGTCTCATCTACTAAGTTAAAACCTGTTACAGTCAAGCTAGAGGGCTCTGGATAAAACATTCCTCCATAACCTCTCAGCTTGGATCCAGCTCTTCAGGCAGATCCTAAACTGTAGCTATAACTAATATATACCCAATAGATAGCCCTCAAAAAGCTCAAAGATCTGGGGAATACGGCATTTAAATGTTTAATTATTAAAAGTTTTTTTTAAATTTTTTTTAAAGATTTATTATGTATACAACATTCTGCCTCTATGTATGTCCACATGCCAGAAGAGGGTGCCAGATCTCATTACAGATGGTTGTAAGCTACCATGTGGTTGCTAGGAATCAAACTCAGGACCTCTGGAAGAGCAGCCAGTGCTCTTAACCACTGAGCCATCTCTCCAGCCCCAAAAGAGTTTAACAGGATACAGGTTGGCTCCTGGCAGCAACCCCTACTTCGTCCAAAGAAGACTTCCATTCGTAACTTGCTTCATCAAGCGAAAGCACTAGCCACTGAGCAAAAATGCCTTTCATGTAAACTGCTAAAGATCTCTAGACAGTGGACAATAGGACACTGAGGAACCGACTGCCTCGTTGCCCAGGGCAAGGTAGGCTGGTCCTCCTACAAACTCCTAATGCACGTGATCTTCTGAAGCCTGGCAGCCCCACATTAACAGCAGAAGGCAAATGTTGCCCTCAATAACCATGGAAGACTATGGGCAGTGGCTGTCTAGGTAGCCAATTAAGTCTCTGTTGTTTTCAAATCAGTAACTCAGGTAAAATTTTATCCTTCTCAAGAACTCTGATGCAATTTGATGGCTGGGAGGTTTGCCCGTTTAAAAGGGACAATCTCACAAAACAGATTTCAGCATAACTTCTTATGTTTAAATAAAAGGTGTTTTAAGAAGCAAAGCTCAAGATGTGAGGATCTAAAAATGTTTTAGGGTCTAAGAAGGTGTTTTAAGGTGTACAAATGCAGGTTATTAATGTGTGTATATGCAAGTTACAAAGGTCTGAGGATAAAAAGCTTAAGTGATGACAAAGACAAGTGATTTGAGACATTTAAAAGAATAAAACATGCTCCAGATCTCTGCTTCATTATGCTACTGTTATAATAGGACCCCAAGTATCCACAGTTTTAACATTAATCAATAAAATTTTGATGAGCCATTAATCTAGCTCTGACAGAGTACTACCACTACCATACCGCGGGGTCAAGATTTTAAATTCTATTTGGTCATTTTAACTATAGACCTCAAAGATAATTTTCATTGTGCAAAAACATCTGGCACAGTCACTTCTGACATGAGTATACTGCTGTTTCTACAAAACAAATTCCAGTATAGACTGTAAACAGTAAAACTGCTAATGTGTCTAAAATTTACTTTTCACAAACTCAAAGAATAAGTTCTAGGAGCTGACTTGGAAGAGTCACCTGCAATGGCACCTCCTCACCAGGCATAAGAAACAGTGCAGTTCCACAGAGCTGGACAGCAGTGAAACAACTACTCCAGGACATGGCAGCACCCCAGCTGTCTCAGGGCCACACCCCAAGTGCCCCAAATCACAAGGAAGCAGTCTTGAGAATTTGATGCCCTCATCCTGTTAACCTGCCACGCCTAACTGATCCTTTTAATAAAAAAAGAAGCGAGGAATGTTAGTATCCAGGCACACCTTGGCCCTGCCCCGTGGGAGCCCCTCCTCCCCTCACCGTGGCAAGTTCAAAAGCTCCTTTAAGAAACAAGCTCCACCCACTCCTGACCTTGGTCTTCCAGCTGAAGGCTGCAGCTCTCAGCCTCTCCTCTCCTCTCCCCCCTCCCTCCCAATACCTGCTCTCAATAAACTCCACACTCAAGCTCTCTCTGCATGGCGTATTCTGTCAGCCACCAGGTTCTCACCCAACTGCCAAGGTCTCAACTCACACCACATCTTAACATTTTGAGTGAGGAAACCTAAAGAGATGTGCACAGCGTCATCCACTAAGACTCTGAACATAAGGATGAAGATTAAGGTTGATGAAAGAGCTTTTATTTTGGACATGCTAAAGATAAAATACAACAAGGCAGACTCTTAATGACAAGCAGATTCACTACTCTGGAATCGAGGAGCAAAGTCTTGAACAGAGATACAGATTTGGAACTTATTAGCAGATGAATTGGAACAGAATACTGAGAATTTGAAAGAAAGTCCATTAGCAAGCTCTGTTTCAAGAGCCTCTGGTAATAACTTTGATAGCTTTTTTCTAGAACCAGTTTATAGTAGTAAGAGAAAGGGCATGCAAACATGTCTTTACGCTGTGTCCTTCTTGTCCTCTTCCTTTGTATTCTTTCTCTTTCTGTCACAAGAAACATGGTAGGAGAAGAGAAACAATTCTAGAGCAGGCTGGAATAGATGAGTGTTAAAGCAGAGATACTGAGAACAGACTACTCCTTGAAGAGAAGCTATAGCTAAAAGCAGCAAAGACATAGAAGAGAACTTTTTTTTAAAATGGAAGATAATATATATGTATATGCCAACAAGAAAAGACCAGCAGAGGAGCTGGAGATACATAAAATATAAGCAGACAGGCCTGGGATACGACTCAGTAGTAAAGCCACTTGCCTCATATGTGTAAAGCTCTGGTTTCAATCTGTAGCATAGGGTAAGGGGCGGGGGGTGAGCTCAACAAATAACAAAAACAAGAAACTAAGACAAGACAAATGATGGAGTAAAGTCACAGTGGGAAAAGGAGCAGTGAGTACCAAGTATCTGCCATGTACTCTGTGCTGGGCTAGGATCAGCCTACATATATAAAAACGTAACTGTCCAAATAATCATAGATCCACAACAATATAGGATCATCAATGGCTTCTAGAATATCAGTCTGCCACTAATATGACATGAGCAGCTAATTAACATTGCTAGCCCTTCCAGTCAGGATATGAATCTTATTCCTCTCACCTTCTCAATGATTGAGCAGTTATTTCATCTTCCTTGCATATTACTAACTTTTCTCCTTTGCTTGATCATCCCATCAAGCATAAAAATTTGCTACCAATCTTAAAAATATAAGGCATTTTGATCCATTTTTCTTGCTAGTCACTGCCTCCTTCTCTCTTTACTGAACAATACCCTAGAAGACTCATCTATATGTATGCTTTTTGCTTTTCTGCCTCTAATTTTCAATAATAGTTTTAGATAATTACTGTTGTACCTTTCAAGTTTTGAATCATGCTACTAGTTTTGGCATCTTCTCTGTACTATCAGCACTGTTCAGCGTCTGCTTACTTCTTCCTCCTCTCTCCAGCTGGCTTACAGGCCAGCTCTGTTAGTCACCCCTTCCCACTGGAAGCTATTTACCTGGCTACTCTGTTAGTTCCTCTTCATGTTTATTAGTTCATCCATGTGTATTAAGATATACATGGATATACATAGGAAGGAGAAAAAGACAAGATCTTTTCATGTTTATGACCCTTAAATCACAATAGAAACAGCTGTAATACTGCCAAGGTGTGCATGTGTGAGGAAAGGGCCTGTGGGAACAAAACTGTCCATTCTGATGTAGAAAGTACAAATATCACACAGAGTACACAAACAGGTACAGTGTGTGACTACAGTACTAAAATTTATGAAGGATTAACTAGGGAGAAAAACGTGTAAAATGATTCCTAGAAAAATAAAAAAGGAAATAAGAAAAATCACTGCTTAACACAATGACAGAGCTGCTCAGACCTTAGTCTCTGAACTTGTCTCTTCCATCTACACTAACTTGCTTGGTAACCTCATGGTTTTAATACTCTGTTAACAACTTCCACATGTATCTCAGTACTCTAACCTTCTCCTCTAAAGATGAACTCATATATTTCCCACCCCAAATCCTTAATAATCTTTATTTGAACATATTCTGAATCTCAAACTATAATTTCAAAGCCAAACTCCTGAATTTTAAGTTTCTCCACACCCTATAACCTGCTATTCCCGGTCTCTCTGCAAAGAAGCAATCCTTATTCCTGTTGTCCGAGTCACTCTTCCCTTCCCCCATCCTGCACTAGTCACACTTCCATAATGCTCCTCAACATTATGGAATACCTAGAGTGGGGTATTATTTGTGTTTTAATAAAGAGCTTGCCTAGAAGCAGCTGCACATACAGGCCAGGCACTGGTGGCACACACCTTTAATCCCAGCTGCCACACTAGTTAGCCACAGTGGCTGGGTGGTGGTGGCACACACCTTTAATCCCAGCACTAAGAGGAATATAAGAGGAGAGGAGACAGGTCTCACGTTCAGTCTGAGGAATCATGGAGGCAGGTTTGGTCCGAGGTAGAGTTAAGAGCCAGTGGCTAGCTGTATTGTTTTTCTCATCTTCAGTTTTATCTCCAATATCTGTCTCTGGGATTTTATTATTCATGCTACAACCAACTAAACTGTACTTTGTCTAGGATGCTGTTCCTCTGCTCAAGTGTCATGTCCTTTTCGCCTTGCTTTATCTCAGAGCACTTGACTTTGCCTGACATAAATTTGTTTTCCTTCTCCCATCATCAGACTGAAAGCTCTAAAATGGCAAAGGCTTTGTTTAGTGCCTGATATAGAAGACTCTTAAATACTTAATGGATGTAGGAATAAATCAAAATAAAGTCTTTTCACTTAAATTGTTAGAACTTTGTATTAGATTCGATAGTAACATGAATTAATACTAGCATAACATTACTTTTTCAAACAAAGTTTTAAAGTTCGGCGGTGGTGGCACACGCCTTTAATCCCAGCACCCAGGAGGAAGAGGCAGATGGATCTCTGAGTTTGACGCCAGCCTGATCTACATAGCAGGTTCAGGACAACCATGAGTACACAGAGAAACCCTGTCTCAAACGAACAAACAAAACCAAAACAACAACAACAACCCTCCCATACCTTTAAAATAACTGCCTAATTCTGACCGTTGGTCATTTTTGCCTACCAACAACCACAGTCTTAAACTTAGAACCTCAGTATCTACTTACTAGACAGGGGTGAGTGACTTTGATTGCAAGTGTCAGCTACCAGAATCTCATGCTCCTCAGAGTTATGTAGTGCAGGAGCTAAAGCCTTGGAAATTTTTCTTAATTCTGAGAAAAAAAAAAGTTACATAATAAGCAATGATAAAAGATACTATCAAGCTTTATTCTGATAAGTCAATATAAATTTGCCTTTAATGCATTACAACCATTATTTTATTGACACAATTCTCGTAAGTCTTACGTTTCATTGAGAAACAAAGCACAGGCTAGGATAGTGGGAGAAAGGGGACTCGAACTACTTAGTTTCTTCTGACCGAAGTCACCTAGGTAGTGACAGTTCAGACACTTTTCTTCTACGGGATAAAGCACTACGTTTACTGAAAATGTTATTAGGTCATCTTTCTTTACAATCTGTCCTGAAAGGAAACTCTAAGGTGTGCTTTATTGGAAATACTTTTACTGCTTAAATCCTTAGTTCAAAGACAAAAGGACAAGGTAAAGGAATGGAGCTCTACTTAATTATAACTTGAAAACTAAAAAGTGTTAGAAACTGTTAAGATAAGTAAATATGATAAAGAGAATAACACTAATTAAGTCATTAAGTTATTTCTTATTATTTTTATTTTCTAAGTTTAAAAATCAAATAGAATAAGATTCAAACTAGGTTTTTAAAGTATTTATATTATTTGCCTGTTTTCTACAATTAGGAAATAAGACAGAAGACTTATGGATACAAATGACTATTAATAAAATCACTGCAGTCATTTTCTATACATTCAAATGAATAGACTTCTATATATTCAAATGAATAGATCACGATTCATATCCTGCCCAAACTTAAAGACCAATAAATGCTCACTTAAGACATAGGGTCTTATATTTTAACTTAACTCCAATAAGATGAAGGATTTAAAAACATTTCTTTTGTTTTCCACTAGATGGTGATAAAAACTCACAATTGGAAGAAAATGCCAAGGTCATATTTTTTAAATAAAGATGTAACTAATTTTTTTAGAATTTTAATTTCTACTAAAAATTTTCATACAATATATTTTGATCATAGACTTTCTCCACCCAAATCTTCCCTACCAATTCAACTTCATATTCTTGCTCTCAAAAACAAAACCAGGAAAAAAAAATTTCTAAGACCCCATCCAGACAAACTAAATTAAAAAAATTGCCAGCATGCATGTGCGCGAGCACACACACACACACAAAACAAAACAACCCATGGAGTTTGTTTTGTGTTGGCTAACTAAGTACTCCTGGGCATGAGGCCTGCCTGGAATGTGGTTGATAAACCTAGTGACCTTTCCTCTCCCAGCAAGTTATCGACTGCAAATAGCTTCTTAGTTAGGGATAGGCCTTTGTGTCCACTTCCCATTCTCAGTACTGGAAGCTGGTCTGGTTTAAACCTCTGCAGGTCTTGTGTATACTGTCACAGTCTCTGTGAGTTCATGTGTGTCAGTCCTGTTGTGTCTGGAAGAAGCTGTTTCCTGGAGTCCTCTACCAGCTCTGACTCTTTCCAATCTTTGTGTCTCTTCTTTTGCACATCTCCCTGAGCCTCCATGAGACAGATTTGATAAAAAAAACATCCCATTTAGGGTCAAGTGCTTCAAACGCTTTCACTCTCTGTATATTTTCAGTTGTACAGGTCTTTGTTAATTACCATCGATTGCAAGAAGCTTCTCTGATAGGGACTGAAGAATGTTCTGCTCTATAAGTATGGTAATATGTCAGCAGGGGTAATTTTATTGCTATATGCCTTTGCAGAATAACAGTCGTAGGTTTCCCCTAAGTCCATAACCTATCTAGTGCCAGGTTCTTGTCCACATTAGTAGGATCAGGTAGGGGTTCCATCTCATGAAGTGGGCCCTAAATCCAACAAAAAAGTGGCTGATTACTGCCATAACATTTGTGCCACTATTGTACCAGTATATTTTGTAGGCAGATGTCTGCTGTAGATTGCAGGCTTTGTACTTGGGTGAAACTTATTATTTTTCTCCTTTTTTAACCTGCATAAAACCTTCCAGAACCATGAATGCTAGCTAGTCAAGAGGGGTAAAGTTTCTAGCTGGGCACCAACTTAATTTCCTGTTTAATAACGTGTCTTCAGCAAGAGGGCCTTACTATGAGGTTATGGAGAGTAACCAATACTGCCTTGGAGACAGCCTGTGATGTTTGTGAGGTGGTGGTCTATGAGACCCCTTTGGCCAACAATTCAACCCATTTCTGGCACTGGAAGTTTTACTTGGTGGCTTAAGATGTCTAGTTGGGACATTGTCTCCCCCGTTGTATGGCGACTCTATTTAAATTCCTTCCACATATGTATATATTTTAGGAAACTTCTACAGTAGCAGGTTTCCATGTGGTTTTTCAAAGGGCCTTTAGTGTTGTCCTGTACCCTGCCTCTCATCACCCTCTCCACTTAATTCTAGTCTAGGTTTCCTGGTCTCTTTATAGGACCAGTGCACTTTTACTTTCAGTACAAGTGAAATAATATTTACACTTTCAAATAATAAGATCTAATTAATTTTTAAGATTTATCTATTTTACAAATTTATATGTATGTGTGCCTTGCCTGCATATACCACATCCCCACAGATGTCAGAATCAGATCTCTAGCACTTGAGTTACAGATGGGTGTAAGCCACCATGCAGATTCTGGAAATTAACCCAGGTCCTATGCAAGCACAAGTTACAAGTACTCTTAACCACTAAGCCATCTCTCCAGAATCCTACACTCATTTTTTTTTTTACTTTATATATATGGGTGTTTTGTCTGCATGTGTATCTGTATATCACATATGTGCCTGATGTCTGTGGAGACCAGGTAAGGGAAATGGGTCTCATAGAATTAAAGATGGCTGTGTTATACTCCGTGTTTTTTGGTAACTGAATCTGAGTTCTCTGAAACAGCAGCCATTGCTCTTATCTGTTAAGCCACCTCTCCAGGCATATAGATCTACTTACTTTTTAAAGCATAAAGTATTTACTTTATACAAATATCTCTACAACTTAACAGACTTCCTTTTTCAAAACATTTAAAATATTCTGGATTAAGAATTGGTCTTTGTTCTTAAGTTTAAATGGGCAATTAAAAAACAATCACAATGTCATGTCATATAAGCTACAAGTATAAGACCATTTGAGAAAGCAGTTTTTGAAGCATTTAGCTGACATAGTATACTAGGATGGAATTAGAAATAGTTTCCACAAGCCAGGCATGGTGGAACACGCCTTTAATCCCCAGCCCTTGGGAGACGGAGACAGGTAGATCTGAGTTTGAGACCAGCCTGGTTTACAGTGCAAGTTCCAAGACAACCAAGGCTACAAAGAGAAATCCTGTCTCAAAAAATAAACCAAAAACAAAACAAACAAAAGGGATACATTAAGCCAGGCATAGTGGCACATGCCTTCAATCCCAGCACTCTGGAGGCAGAGTCAGACCAATCTCTGTGAGTTTGAAGCCAACCTGATCTACAGAGTAAGTTTCAGGACTGTCAAAGGTACAGAGAGGCTCTGTCTCAAAAAGAAAAAAATAGGTTCAATGAAGTATATACATTAAAAAAAAATCTATGCAGAGGGCTGGAGAGATGGATCAGCAGTTAAGAGCATTTGCTGCTTTTGCAGTTTCTGGACTTAGTTCCCAGCATCCACAGGCATGTAGCACACAACCTCCTATAATTCCAGTTCCAAGGACTCCAACACTCTATTCTGACCTCACAGATGAGCTCCAGGCACATATATATTTACTCAGACACAAACACACACATAAAATTATGCACATATTCAGATGAACATACAGCTCATGTCTGTATATAATACCAGCAGAAAAATACCTTATTAGTCATTTTACTAATGGAAGTTAAATTCACAGTGATATCCTTGATTATCTGAACAGCGTTCATCTTCCTTCCACCAAACCAGATTACATAAAAACAGTAAGTGAAGATTTCATAAAAGCAGCTAAAACACAACTCTGACCCTTACCATTTGTACATACAGAGTGTTCCAATTTAGTATGTGTTTGTTCTGTGTATCGGACATGGAGATTCTCCTTTTTTCGTAGTCGGTTAATGCCAGAAAATGAAAAAGATGTTATTGGTGAATCTGGGATAATGTTTTCCTCACATTCAAGCTCAGCAACTTGATCCTGTTGATCATTTCTGGAGCAAAATGACAAATTGAAAGAGAATGAATCTGTAAATATAAACCATCTACTAAATATCTATTAAGTATGGTAGAATATACATGTAAAGATAAAAGAGATG